>CM025786.1:59401451-59442664 GCA_014636745.2 Centella asiatica
GTTGTTGTTGTTGTTGTTGTTGTTGTTGTTGTTGTTGTTGTTGTTGTAGTAGCTATGCTTGACTTGATGGCTAAATCCAAATTTTTCATGGCACCTTGAATTCGTTGGAATTCAGCCACCAAGGTAGCATAATTTGGCCTCTCAGCTATTGCTGCTTTTTCAGTCCTTATTTTGGCAGTTTTGTGATTTGGAAAATATTTCTTGAGAAAAACAATAACAAACTCGTCCCATGTTTTGATAGATTTGTTAGGAAGACTATATAACCATTTCTTGGCATTATCTTTTAAAGCAAAAGTGATGAATCTAAGCCTAATTGAATCCTCACTCAACTGTTGAATTTTCATTAAAGCACAAACTTCCTCTAACTCTTGTATAAACATGTATGGATCCTCTTCACCAGTGAACCTAGGTAACATACTTACAAAATGTGGTTTAAGTTCAAAATTATTACCATTGGGTTCTGGTAGGACAATACATGTGGGTTGGGCTGATTGGGCCGGATAGCAACGATCCTTAAGGGCTATGTTTGGTTGAATTTGACCCGCCATTTTTAATTCAATTGACTCTTTTAGAATTGCAACTTCAAAATCAAGTTTTCTCACAAGTCTTTTAGATTTTTTATCCCTAACCCAAATTGATTGTTGCATACACCAAACAAATAGGCAAATAGTCAAGTAAGCATAAAAATAAAAATAAATAAATATTTCCTAAATCTATGAAAATCCTAAAATTCTAGACAGCTCCTAACTTGTTAAGATAAGCTAAAAGGTCCAACCAAATTCAAAATTATTCAAACCAATTGGCCAGGTCAGCACGTGGGAGTCTCTCCTTGAAAATCAAGGTGACTAATTAAATAACCACTATTTCCAAAGCAAATAGCCTCAAGAACGCCTTACTAGACACCAATTACTTGGTCAGGTAAGCAATAGCTTGCCTAGACACCAATAGTAAGAATAACTAAAAATTTAGAACTCCCTTTAGACTACCTCAATATGTGATTTAGTGATTTTTTTTTTTGGTTTAATAATGCACACATAAACAAACATGTAATATATAAAAGTAGTAAACAATTAATATGCTTAACTACGTGTTCTACAACTAAAGAAAAGAAAGAATGGTATGTACCTTAAATCCTCCAGCACTCGCCAATATTTATTAATAAATAAATAAATAAATGCTACTAAAAAAATAATAATAAACCTAGTGTTTTGTGCCTAAGTGAGCATGAAAAAGCATGAATGCGCACATAATATCTAACAAAAAAAAATGACAGTTTTTTTTTTTAATTTTTCACTTTTTTTTTTAATTTTATATTTTATATTGTGAGAAACGAGAAGGAAAAAAAAATTAGGTACCTCAGTGACTTAACACTAATGATCAAAATAACTTGGTGCGCCAGAATTGCGATCCAACGTCCTTTTTGCACCGATTCATCACAAGTTTTAAGATCAAGAGTATTAAGTCCGTAATTTCAATATTAACGACCAATTTGTTTCCTGCAATCACAATATAGAACGAATTAATAAGTAATTTCAATATTAACGACCAATTTGTTTCCTGCAATCACAATATAGAACGAATTAATAAATATAAACATATATAATTAATAAACTAAATCGAAGAATTAACATCAAGAATTTAAAATTAATCTTAATCCCCGGCAACGACGCCAAAAACTTGATGTGTATAATTTCTGCAAGTGCACAGATCCTTGTAGTATCAATGCTCGTACAGGTCGATCCACAGAGATTAGAAAATTCTAATATTCTTGATATTTAACTCAGGTGAAATAGAAACGTAATGATCGAGGAGATTGTATAATTAATCCTAATATAAATAAAACAATAAATATGATATGAATATTTTAAACGAAATAATTTAAACTAACTTAAACATAAATAAATTATAATTAGGAGAGACAATAATAACGAAATAGAAAATCATTGTGACGTATATTGAAATATAAAGCTGTAATAGAAGATGTAATAATGAAGAAGAAAATATTATTAATTTCGTAATCAAGTGTCTACAAAAACGGAATAATTGATAATTGAATAGAAGTAATAAAAAAAATAATGTATAAACGGTTGAAGGAAGAAAGTAGAAAAAACGAATGAAAAAGTGTAAACTTGAATAAGAAAACTCAAAACTAAAAGAAAACTCTCTAAATAAAATCTCACTCCCTTAGCCTCTAATTGTACAAGTATTTATAGGCCTAACTAGATACATTCCTAGAATATGAAAACTCTAAATTTTATCACTTGGAATGTATTTAGTTTCTTCCAACTTCATCTCTTGTACTCTTTTGATATCATCCAATCTCTATCACTTTATCACTTCAAGTAGTAGAGATTTCTTCAATTTGTCAGGTTCATTCTTGAAAGAGTCTTAAATTTTTCAAATTGTATCTTGGGAAGTCCTCTTTTCACATAACTCTTTTGTTAATTTAATTTCCTGCAAAATAAAATAAAAACAATAAATAATCTAATAATAATAATAAATTGAGCATAATTAAGGTGGTAAAAATATATAAATTATGGACTTATCAGTAACTTTGTGGCTTTCTTTGTTTTTACAACCACAGTCTTTTGAGAGACTGTGGAGGGGGTTGTAGATTTTTGTTGTGAAGAAGGTGTTGGAGGATCAACAGGGTTCCTGGTTTGTTGCTCAAGATCCTCAAAATAAGATGAAGTATAAAGGTTTGGAAACCTATCTATGAGAGTTGATCTCATGATAGGAGGAAAGGAAATAGGAATATTTACCTTTGCTGCCTTCCTCCTCACATCAGTGAATATGTATTTACTCTGCAAAATAGTTGGCACTTCTTGGATACTCGTGATATTTAGGTTAGGAATAAGATAATTTGCAATCATCATCAAAAACTATTAGTGCAATATAAGCACAAGTGTTTGTAGAAGGGGGGGGGGGGGGGGGGATGAATACAAACACCTGAAACTTTTCGCTCTTCTACACTTGAAAGTGCTTACTGGAAAACAGTTGTATCAATCAGAAAAACTATAGGAAATGAACACATAGATTCAAGTTAAAATAGTTATATTAAAACTTGGGGTTTTTCTGGAAATCTATATAATCATAAATGTGATTTACAGCTACAAATTCTGTGTTTAAATAAACAGCTTCTCACACTCACTAGCTTCTCAACTTTCTTTGAAATATTTCTCGCAAGATCTATTACATAGCTTCCTAGTGTTGTGTGCTTCTTTATTTGTTTTTTTTTTTTGTAGGATAGATTCAAATCACACATTTTGTAATGAGAACTTCTTTGCTTATATGTTGATCAGTTGATGAAATCACGTGCTAGAGACGTGCTGCTTTTCTCAACTTAGTCGCAAGTATGTCACATCATAGCCCTATGTGTCAGACTGCTGCATGCTTTGTTGCTTCTTTTTCTTCCCCTGATCTGTAAGCATTTAATGCGCGAAATTTCTCATTGGATCAAAAACACACTTCAAGAAATATCTTTCCAGTTGATATTTCTTGCTTCTATAACACGTTACGTTGATTTCCGTGTTAGTACTGATGACGGGTGCATGCTGTCATAACGATCCACTGACTATCAGCCCTGATGGACTTTGATCAGTGCTTCTGGATCCCCTAATGCTTATTGACTGGATCAGGGCTTCAACCTTCACTTGAGTTTCACTCAGTGCTTCTTGATCCTGATGGTTATGACTGACGGCATACATTGATGGCTTACACTGATGTCATGTTGGTCATTCCCCCTGACGGGTTACCCTGATGGGTTTGCCTGACACTGACATGTCCTGAAGTGTTTCCCTGACGGGTTGGTCTACCCTTGTCATACCCTGACAGGTTTCCCTGACAGGTTCCCGTTGATGGGTTCCCCTGATGGGTTCCCCCTGATGGGTTCCCCTAATGGGTTCCCCCTAATGGGTTCTAATCAATGTAGCTTTGTTTAGAATTTCTGATGTGCAGAATACTTTGACTTTTTACTAGTAGCATCAGACATTCTTCTTCACTTTGTCAAGTCCTTTGAATGCTTCTGTTTTCTGACTTGCCTTGTGAAGTTATTGACCATCCACTGATAAATAAGTTTATCATCAGTGGATGCAAAACTTGTGCTGATCTTAAGGTTTATAAAATACCTCAAGTATTTACAGTTGCACAATTTATTACATAATCATCATCATCATCATTTATCTCTAACAAAAACCTAGCATAGTAAATTTTGTTTCAACCACTAGTTTGAAGTTTAGCCAATAAGTTATGCAGAATCAACAACCTTATTTATGTACCTATCATACAACACACTAAATGCAATTTGTTATGTGAGTGTGGTGATGGCATCATAACCATTGCATTTTGAAGTGAATGCTTTAGTGATAATATCAAAAAATAAAGACCACTTCTGCCTAAGATAGGGTCTAGTTATGGAACCTACTGATGTAATTTCTTCATCATAATGTAAGTTTTTACACATATATAGTAATTCCTCATCAGAGGCAGTGAGGTCATATGCATTATGAATAGGTAAATGTAATGCCTTATTAATTACTGCATGATCAATAGAATAAACAATATTATCATACCTAAAGTTTACCACATGAGGGTCATCACTCTCATCCTGGATTTCAGCAGTGGACCGCATAGTTGGATGACCTCAGCGGCTTGTTTGGGCTTTTCATAAATGGCATATAAAAGTATAGATGTTTGTAAAAAATCTACAAATGGGTGGTACTGTGCTTCGAACTCGTTCTTGTCCACGACCCCAACATGATTGGTCTTGATAAAGTCGAAGTCGCCGAACTTGAAGCACACAGTCTTGGATGCCATTGTTGATACCTATGAAAAGCTTGAAAAAATCCTTTGCAAAGGGGTTAAGTCGCACAGATATGAGAGAGAAAGTTCTTTGAGTGAATGAAATTGCAGTTGTGTTTGATTTTTGTTTGAAAAAAGTATACGAAACATTTGCAATTCAAAAGATAGTGAACGATTTTCGATCGTGGGTATATGAGTAACTACCAATTTACCCCTCATCAGAGATTGCCCTAATCTCTGCCACGTTCACTTATCAGAGACTAAAGTAAATTAGTCTTTGATAGGTTATTTTTGTTAAGTCAGAGACTAATTAAAAATAACTATCAGAGATTAATTTAACTAGTCTTTGATAGGATATTTTTAACTAGTCAGAGACTAATTAAAAACAACGATCAGAGATTAATTTAACTAGTCTGGATAGATTATTTTTAATGAGTCAGAGACTAATTAAAAACAACTATCAAAGATTAATTTAACTAGTCTCCGATAGGTTTTTTTGAAAGAGTCAAAATTAAAAACAACTATCAGAGACTAATTTAACTAGTCTCTCACTCAAATTCCTTTAGAGACTAAATTAAACTAGTCTCTGCTACAATTTTATTTCCCTAGTCATCCAATAATCAATACATTGATTATTAGCTACAAAAGTTCTGTTCATTCATAATAACTACTTTTTAGAAATTAAATTCTAGCTTCTAATATTCTGTCCACAAAGAACAACTTCAATCTACAAATTAAATTCTAGCTTCTAATATTCTGTCCACCAAGAATAACTTCAATCTAGAAATTAAATTCTAGCTTCTCACAACTTAACAACTTACTTTTTAAGAATTTGGTCAGTTTTTAGAAGCATAATTCAACATACCTAATTCATAGACTAACCTAGTGAATGTAGATTCATCTAAAGGTTTTGTGAATATGTCAGCAAGTTGTTTATCAGTTGTAACCCAGTGCAATTCAGTGGTTCCTTCACTAACATGTTCTCTAATGAAGTGATACCTAATATCTATATGTTTTGTTCTTAAATGCTGTATTGGATTTTCAGTTATTGCTATGGCATTTGTATTATCACAATAAATAGGAATCTTGGATAATGACATACCATAGTCTAGGAGTTGATTTTTGATCCACAGGATCTGAGCACAACAACTCCCAGCTGCAATATATTCAGCTTTAGCTATTGAGGTTGAAACTGAATTTTGTTTCTTGCTAAACCAAGAAACAAGTCTGCCTCCAAGAAATTGACAGCTTCCACTTGTGCTTTTTTTGTCAAGCTTACATCCTCCATAGTCAGCATCTGAATAGCCAATTAGTTTAAACTCAGATTCTTTAGGATTCCATAACCCAAGATTTGGGGTACCCTCTAGATATCTGAGTATTCTTTTAACAACAATTAAATGTGACACTTTTGGATCAGCTTGAAATCTTGCACACAGACATGTAGCAAACATTATATCAGGTCTACTTGCAATTAGATATAAAAGTGAGCCTATCATGCCCTTATAGCTATTTATATCAATTTTCTTTCCCTTAGTATCCTTATCTAGCTTAGTGGCTGTAGCCATGGGTGTTTTTGTAGATGTACAATCAACCAGATCATATTTTCTTAGTAAGTCCTTGATGTACTTGGACTGACTAATGAAGATTCCCTCAGTTGATTGTTTTATCTATAGTCCTAAAAAAAATGTTAACTTACCCATCATACTCATTTTATATCTAGGCTGCATCATCTTTGAAAATCTTTCACATAGTTTTTCATTTGTAGACCCAAATATAATATCATCCACATATATTTGCACAAGTATTAAATCAGAACCTTGTTTTTTATAAAAAAAATGTTTTTTCCATGATACCTTTAACAAATTTATTTTTAATTAAAAACTGAGAAAGAGTATCATACCAGGCCTTGGGTGGTTGTTTTAAGCCATAAAGTGTTTTATCTAACCTGTAAACATGATTTGGAAACTTGGGATCTACAAAGCCTGGTGGTTGTTCAACATAGACCTCTTCTTCCAACTTTCCATTCAAGAAAGCACTCTTGACATCCATTTGGTACACCTTGAAGTTTTTATAGGCTGCATATGCCAAGAAAATCCTTATTGCTTCAAGTCTTGCAACTGGTGCAAAGGTTTCTTCATAGTCAATTTCTTCTTCTTGAGAATAACCTTTTGCTACCAATCTTGCTTTATTCCTTGTGATTGTACCAGCTTCATCTAATTTGTTTCTAAAGACCCACTTGGCACCAACTATTGATCTATTCCTTGGTTTTGGCACCAATCTCCAGACTTTATTCCTTGTGAATTGGTTTAATTCTTCTTGTATGGCTATTACCCAGTCAGGATCTTGAAGTGTTTCTTCAATTTTCTTTGGTTCAATTTTTGACAGAAAAATGAGATAAAGACACTCATTTTGTGTTGCACTCCTTGTCTTGACTCCTTCCTCTAAATCTCCAATAATTAAATCTGGTGTATGATCTCTCAACCAAGGTCTTGCAAATGGTAGATTTAATCTTGAAGATGAGGCTTCATACTCTAGATTGACATTGTCCAATCTTGTTGTTGGATCAGAGACTGTTCCCCCTAAACCAGTGTCTTCAGTAGTCTCTGGTATCTCATTAGTATCTGATTGTGTACTTGTGTTACCAGTCTCTGGTATTTCATTGAATGCTAATACTCTAGTCTCTGATGGAGTATTAGTCCTTGGTACTTCATGCACAACCATTAACTCCCCTTCACTTATATAGGGGTTATAACTATATTGAGGTGTTTCCTCGGTTTCTGATGAGTCTTTCCATGCATTCAATCCATTTTCAAATATGAGAGTTTCATGCAATCCTTGACCAATCATTCATGGAATCTTGTTATCATCAAAAATAACTTGAATGGATTCCACAATGACCTTTGCTCTTAGGTTATACATTCTATATGCCTTACTTGATAGAGAGTAACCTAAGAAAATTGCTTCATCAGATTTGCTATCAAATTTTCCTCTTGTCTCAGATGAATCTCTCAGAACAAAGCACTTACAACCAAACACATGCAGAAACTTGAGAGTTGGTTTCCTCCCAGTCATTAACTCATAGGGTGTTTTGTTGTAAGTCTTGTTGATCAAGGACTCAAGGACCTGTTCTGTGTGAAGCAAGCAGTACTAATTACTTCAATCTTTTGCTTCCACTCTTTTCAACAGTATTCACTAAATTTTGATCATTCTTTACAACTGCAGTGACATGTTGACTTTGAGTGTTGATAAATTTAGGTTCAATGACTGGTGAGACAAAATTAATTCTTTTAATAGGAATTGGCTTGTTAGTCATGGAGTTAGCAACTTCGATAATCTCTTCTATATCTATTTTATTTCCTAGGTACTCATCATAACCTAGACCAGATTTTTGAGCTACCATTTGACTACTTACCAAGTCTGACAACTTTTTAGAGGATTGATTCCAATGTTTTATCTTAGCCTGTTCATGTTCAAGTTGTTCGACTAAGTAATATTCCCTCTTTTTCAAAGCATCAATTATGTGATGAGCTTTATCTAACTAAAACTTGATAGCATCAAATTGTATTATTCTCTCTTCAATAAATTTATTTCTATTCTAGAGTTGATCGTGTGATTCTTTAACTTTGGCATGTTCAATAGTCAATTATCTAAAACTAACATGCAAATCAGACATATTTTTTTGTATGCTTTCTATACTATATGTATCAATTAAATTAAGCACATTAAAGTTCTGAGTTGCATCATATACCCTTGTAGAATCACTTGGCTTATTAGTTCGAGCCATAAAAGCAAAGTTGACAATTCCTCAGAGTCACTATCAATCCAATCTTTGCCTTCAGTAATCAAGACCTTGCTTTTTGATTTGTACTTTTTATCAGCAAGATCATTCCCTGATTTTATGTTCTTTTCATCCTTATATCTTTCTGTAGATCTAGGCTTCTTGTACTCATTGGTAAAATGCCCTAACCCATCACAGTTGTAATATCTAATCTTCTTTTTGTCAAAGGTCACAGTTTGACCTTCTAGTTTTGGGTTAGACTTTCTTGATGATCTTCTCCCTTTCCTGCTAACTCTAAATTTTTTGAATTGCTTCACCATGAAGGCCATGAATTCCTCCATGTCATCGTCAGTGTTGGATTCAGTTTCTTCATCAGTCGAGCTTACAGTGTAGATTTCATCATCAAGCTCCTCATGAGACTTCTTTGTCTCAACCATTAGTGTAGCTCTTTTGTCCCTACCATGATCTTTTGTCTTTGCTCTACTTCAAGTTCATAAGTCTTTAGATTTCCATAGAGCCTATCCAAAGTGAGAATGTCCAAATCACGAGCTTCCCTTACTGCAGTTGTTTTTGGATCCAACTTGGTGGGATAACCCTCATGAATTTGGTATTAACATCTTCATTGTCATAGGGCTTTCCAAGTATTTTCAGGTCATTGAGCAAAGCATTGAATCTATCATAAACTGATGTTATTGATTCACCAGGCTTTGCTTGAAAGAATTCATATTGTTGTGTTAACAATGACCTTTTATTCTTTCTTACTTGGTCTGTCCCCTCACATAGGACTTTGATGGTGTCCCATATTTGTTTTGATGTTATGCAGTTGATGATGCTTGTGAACATATTTTTATCCAATCCATTGTAAAGTATATTCATTACTTTAGCATCCTTTAACACTTGTAACTTGTCTTCATTGGTATAATCACTTTATGTAGCAAGTTCAAAGTGTTCAGGAATAATTGTTCCTTCCACAGTTTTTGAAGAAACAAATTTCCTTGGTTGATAGGGACCTTTCTCAATTCTATCAATGTATTCGGGATCTGTTGCCCTCAAGTTGATATACATCTTTTGTTTCCAGATTAGATATTCTTCTCTTTTTAAAACTGGAATTCTGGTTCCACCATCACGACTTCCTGCATATGTCATTATACTAGAGCTGCTTCCTTTATAATTGGCCATCTCTGGATCTTGTTAATTTAAATATATCAATCAATAAGCTCTGATACCAATTGTTGTTCCAGTGAGATAGCCTAGAACTTGTAGAAGGGGGGTTGAATACAAGTTCTTGAAATCTTTTTTAAATTCTTGTTCTTCAGAGTATTATTACTTGCGAAAATTAAAGAACAAAAACAAGAATAAATTTATAAACAATTGTTTTTATTGATTAACTACTGATTACAAATTCTAACAATCATAAATTAATTGTCAGCTTTGAACTCTGTACTGTATACATACAAATCTATATAATAATACAGCTTCTAATACAACTCTGTAAAATTAATTACAGCTTCAAAATCTGAATTATAATTCAGCTTCTAATCCTATTCAACATATGTTTTCTATGTACAATTGGAATAGGTTCTCTCTAATTTTTCATTCCATCATGATGATAAACTATATCTCTCTCTCTAGTTAGTTTCCAAACCAGCTTCGTCTTCAATATATCTTTAATTTCCATGTCAAAGACAACTTCTAATTCAAATAGAACTCTGTACTGCATCAAAGAGTAATCTGCACTTTAGTCTCTGATTGCTTCAACTTTAGTCTCTGATCAATTATGTTTAGTCTCTGACAGCTTAAACTTAGTCTCCGATGGCTTATGCTTAGTCTCTGATGACTTAAGATTAGGACAAGAAAAGCCTGGCCACTGATGCAAAGGTCTCATCAAAGTCAATCCCTTCCTCTTGAAGATATCCCTTTGCCACCAGTCTTGCCTTGTTTCTAATAACAATGTCAGCTTCGTCCATCTTGTTCCTAAATATCAACTTAGTGCCAATGATAGTCATGTCTTTAGATTTAGGCACCAGCTTCCATACTTGATTTCTCTCAAATTGATTTAATTTTTCTTACATGGCCATGATCCAGTTAGCGTCTTGCATGACTTCTTCAAATTTCTTTGGCTTATTTTGAGAAAGAAAACAAACATATAGGCATTCATTAGATGTAGCTTTCCTGGTTTGCACTCTTTGCTTAGGATCACCAATGATCAAGTCTATTGTATGACTCCTAGACCATTTTGGCTTAGGGGGGAGTTTGGATGAGCTTTCATGATCTTCATTTCCTCCCCTAAGTCAGTGTTACCGGCTTCTGAGAACACTCCCCCTAAATTTGTGCTCAAATTAGGGTTAAAGTTATCCCCTAATGTTGCATTCCCTAATGGATTATCCCCTGATAGAGTGTTCCCTAGTCTGTTGTCTAAGAAATTAACTTTATCCTCTGAAGGGGCTTCATGGTTGTTTGGATTGACATCAGGAATGGTTAGATCCTCCATTTGTTTCCACATATCAGCTTCATTCTCTTGATCATCAAAATCATCTTCATTTTCGAATCTAAGCTCTTCATGAAAATTAAGGTCTTCAAGACCAGAAATATCTTGATCATCAAAAGTTACATTTATAGACTCCATCACAATCTGGAGCCTTTTGTTGTAAACCCTGTAGGCTTTAGATGTCAGGGAGTAACCTAGGAAAATAGCTTCATCAGCCTTTGAGTCAAATTTTCCTAAGTTCTCCCCAAAGTTCCTCAATATAAAGCATTTGCATACAAAGATATGTAGGAACTTATTGTTTGGCTTTTTCCCTAACATTAGCTCATATAGTGCGTTGTTGTGCGCCTTGTTTATCAAAGACCTATTTTGAGTGAAGCAAGCATTGGATATTGTCTCAGCCCAAAAGTAGGTAGGAATTTTGGCCTCTACTAACATTTTTCTAGTAGCTTCTATCAGGGTTTTATTCTTCTTTTCCACTACACAATTTTATTGAGGAGTCCTTGGGGCTGAGAATGTATGATTGATTCCCTTTCCCACACAAAACCTATCAACAACTACATTCTTGAATTCAATTTCATTGTCTGTCCTCAAAGTCCTACCCACTGACCCTGACTTAGTTTCCATTTTCTTTATATGGTTAATAACTTGTTGAGGCACTTCTAATTTAGCATGTTGGAACTTGACCCAAGTATACTTGGTGTAGTCATCCATAAAGATCAATGCAAATCTATTCTTTGATATTGACATGATATTGACAAGACCAAATAGATCTATATGAAGAATTTAAATTGGATCTTTGATTATTATGGCTTCTTTGTTGACAAAGGAGTTCTTCTTTGCTTCCCTTGTTGGAATGCTGAACATAATCCTTCTTGAGTAAACTCTATTTGAGGTAGTCCAGTTACCAATTCTCTCTTCACTAGATCATTGATTGTTTTGTAGTTCATTTGAGAGAGCTTCTTATGCCACAATCTACTCTCATTAGGGGTTGATTTGCTATAGAAACATGATTCTCCATTTGCTGAGTCAAAGTCAGCAACATAAAGATCTCCTTTCCCGACCCCTGATAAGACCAGCTTCTCATCATTTTCATAGGAGATTAAGCACCTATCCCCTTTAAAAGAAATGATGAATCCCTTGTCACATAGTTGACTTATCCTCAATAGATTGTGTTTTAGCCCATCAACTAGTGCTACATCTTCAAATGAGACATCCCCATTTGCTACTTTTCCATAACCAAGTGTCAGTCCTTTGTTGTCCCCAAAAGAACCTTCTCATGGAACTCTATGAGCATAGTTTTGTTTCCTGTCATGTGTCTTGAGCAGCCACTGTCTAAAAACTAGACTTGCTTGCCTTTGAATTTTCCTTACGCACAAAGAACATTTAATATGTTGTTGGTACCCAAATGGATTTGGGTCCTCTAGTTTAGTCACAGTTAATGGTAAAATAGTTTTTTCATTACATTTTACTTTTGGTTTAGGAAATAAACACATTTTCTCCTATTTAGGAGCTTCACTAGATGCTTTAGATTTATCAACTATTTTCTTTTCTTTACCCTTAAGGATGCATGCATGAACAGAAGTTGATTTAGGTAAATCATTAAGATATGATATTGTGTTAGTCAAAATATGTGGTTTTTCCTTGCATTGAAAAGATAAGTGATTAACATTCCCATAGTTCCAGCACATTTTCCTAGGGGCTTCAAAATTAAGAGCATAGTTATTAGCTTTGTTCACTCCTAACTTACCATTCTTATTCTTTTTCTTTTCCCCTAATAGGCCAGATGCACTTATATCCCCTGATGATTGTGTACCCACTGATGCACAGTCAAGCTTGTTAGAACAATATAAGCTCAAGTGTTTGTAGAAGGGGGGGTTGAATACAAACACTACAAACTTTTTCTTCTATATAAAATGTTGTTGGTGCAAAATAAGCTCAAGTGTTTGTCGAAGGGGGGGATGAATACAAATACTACAAACTTTTCGCTCTTTTTATCTTTTAAAAGAACTTGCCAAAAACAGCTGCACAAAGCAGAAAAACTATGTAATATGAACACATAGATTCAAGTTAAAATAGTTATATTAAAACTTGGGGTTTTTCTAGAAATCTGTATAATCACAACTGTGATTTACAGCTACAAATTCTGTGAATAAATACACAGCTTCTCACACTCACTAGCTACGAAAACTTTTCTCTAAAAAAAATCTCTCAAGAAATATATTATAG
This sequence comes from Centella asiatica, assembly GCA_014636745.2. Taxonomy (NCBI): domain Eukaryota; kingdom Viridiplantae; phylum Streptophyta; class Magnoliopsida; order Apiales; family Apiaceae; genus Centella; species Centella asiatica. Next base: position 59,414,744 of record CM025786.1, read on the forward strand.
AGCTTCCTAGTGTTGTGTGCTTCTATGTTTGTTTGATCTTCTCTGTTGGAAAGATTCAATCTGTGTGTGTTTTTTGTAATGAGAACTCCTTTGCTTACAGCTTCAACGGGTGTTGGAAAGTGGGTTGTCTTTATGGCATCTCCAAGTAGCTTAGGCCCTGATTGAGTGTTGGATTTATTCTTTGGTTCCTCAATCAGGATACCCTTGCCTTTATCCTTGGATTTTAGAGCAGGAACAGGAGCAGTCACATCCCCTGACGATGGTTGACTTGATTTCTCAGCAACATCCCCTGACGACTGCTTGGTAGATTTCTCCTCCTTTTTGACAGCATCATCAGTGGGAGTTGAGAGTCGGGATGTGACTTGAAGAACTTGTTGCAAAGTGCCAGCCATGGAATGTTTCAGAGTTTCCATGTTGGTCAGTTGGGAAATGAGATCAGCAAGCTTCTTGTCTACAGCGTCAGCTTGTTTCTTCATCCAAAGCAGGGTCTGGCTGGTGACCAGGGAGTCGACAACTTACTGTACATTTTGTATCTTTGATGAAAAATGTGTATACAATTTTTGATTTTCTATATCTATTAACTGACCAATCATGATCTGTGACTTTAACACTTTGATCAAGATGGGATCAGTGGTCCTAGCTAACTCTTGCTTTAACAACTGTACAGTGTCCGACATTTGATTCTGCTGAAAGTACAAATCAACTCCGATGAACTGGGAAAAATCATCTTGTGGAGCATCATCTTCATCACTTTCAGAGCCTGAAGTTGTATTTACAGTAAGAGTGGTTTCTCTCTGTTCTTTATTTACAAGGATTTCATCCTTATCTCTCTCATCCTCTCCTTTTTCTTTTCCTTCTAAGGCATTACTCGTATTCTCTCATTTTTCTTTGCCTACTAAGGCAATACTTTCTTGCTCTCCTTTTGCCAAAGTCCTCTCAAGGGATTGACTTTGCCTCTCTGCACTAAGTATTCTCTCAGTCTCACTCAAAATTATCGTAGAGGGGCTCCTATGGGCTTGGAAATCATCAACTGTGACCAGTTCAAGTGAAGTATGTACAGATTCTGGTTCGACAGTTGTGATAGGAGAAGTAGAAGAAGTAAAGTGTGTATGTATAATTGGAGAAGTGTATGTTTCTATAGAGGAAGTATATATAATTGGGGGTACATAAAGAGTTATTGCTGTAGTATGTACAGTGGAGTGTATGTCCCCTGTCTGATCATCAGTGTTTGTATCAAGTAAAAATGAGTCAACCATTTGAGAGTGTTGATTACCAAACACTGTGTCAGAGAATGTTGGCTCCTCCACGTATTGAGAATAAGGAGAATCTGATTGTATGATACTTAATGTTTGTGTCATTATGTCTGAAGAAATTTGAGGAATAAAGAAAGAAGGAAGTGGTGTAGATGGGAGCATTGGCTGAATCACTGAACGAGGAGGTGATTCCTCAAAAGATGTTGTAGAAGAATGCTTATGACTCATGTGGATCTTATTGAGAAGCTTCTGAACTACAGCATCTTGAGTGGTGTGTGCACTCACTGTGTCAGATATCTGCAAGTGGCTCTTAGAGACCTTGATGATAGGTTCATCAGTGTCTATGGTCAATGTATGTGCCTCACTCAACTGTGTCCCTGGTTGGGGACTATTTTCAATAACTAATTCTTTTGAGAGGAACTAGTTAGAAATATGTTTAATTCCTTATCAAAAGCAGTATCCTTTTGAGAGGATACTGCCTGGTCAGACTGTTGGGTAACACTCGTGGCTCCCTTCTTCTTCTTACGCCTGTAGCCAATCACTCTCTCTCCTTGCTCCCCCTCAGTTGATGTGGTAACTTCACTGGGTTTTCTTTTAATCCCAATAGTCTTTTGGGAGACTATGGGTTGGGCTGTTGAGAGTTGTTGGGAAGAAATTGGTTGTTCTACTTGGGTAGGCAGAGAGGTGGTTGTTTTCTCTGCCATAGTAGATGAAGGTGAAGAATTTACTACCTGTACCATATGCTGCGAAAGTGCAAATGGTTCGACTGTATACGATTTCTTTATTATTTCTGCAAACAATTTTTTTGTTTGCTTGTATGTCTGTACAGGTATATCATTCTCAAAAGAAAAATTAGTAATTTGGTCTTTAATAATCATAAACAAAAATCTTGCATAATATACTTCAGTTTTCCTATTATTAAAATTACTTAATTTATTTACAAGGTCATCAAAAATTATTTTACCTATATTTATATTTACATTTTTAATTATGGCGTATGCTATTTTCAAAGTTAAGGAGGTCATAACCTCAAAGTTAGAACACTTACCCGAGAACGCCTTGGTGATTGTATTGAACAGATAAAGAGATTTCCGGTTACAAAGTCATCCATGTCTTGTATCAATTCTAAAGTACAAGGCTTTCAAGTTTAATTCCACTGCCTGTGAGAGATTAGTTAATTACAAGACATAGTGGTGCGTTGCTTTTCATGGTGATTTGATATGTTAGCAGACCGAGTATGTCAAACTACTCTTGCAAAATATTTATTCTAAGGCATCTAATTACTCCCTGAGGTCTACTAGTACACTAAGGGAGTGGGGGCTTGATAGGACTTACTCCAACCCTGCCTAAGTTGGGGGTTTAAATGGATTTGCTTATACTATCTTCTCAAGTCTACGTAGACTACCTTCCAAGTCTAGGTGGTATATTTTCTTATTAGCCGACTTACTCGCAACGGACTTATAGACATTGCGGGTGATTCCATATTATTTATCTTCATAATCTCGCTATGTTCGCAACTATCCCGCGACATTCGTGATAATGATTAGTTGGTGTGCCACGTCTTAACCGTCTCCGTGTAATTATAAATAGAGGTAAATGCTTTACTCTTGACACGAACACACACGCTCTCAGTCACTCTAGCTCCGGACCTCATTTCGAATCTGCATTAATACTTACTAACACTCACGTCAGAGGCAAATCACGGAGGCCACCCTCCACTGTTCGTTCACTTGCAGGTACGCACACGTCTGTCTGACCGGCGAATGAAGTCCAACATTATCACTGCATTTAATAGATTAGTTCCAAAATAGAGGAATATGCAAAGAAAACAACCGAAAATACAGACTAATTGAAAGGTGTTTTCCAAGAGATGACGTCAGCACATGGAGTGATAACTCCACACAGATCTTGAAACCGGCTAATTCAGTAAGTTTTGCCGCTTTGTTATTAAGTTGATACCCATTTGTGTTTGTTACTAACGAAAATCACTTGGTCAGAATCATCGTTTGTGTATTAATAGAAGATTTATTGATATTGTTTTAAAATTTAATTTGATGCGATCTTTTCGGCTATAATCATACTTAATTTCCACATGAGTGTACGGTCTAAATAAGGAGGTGGACAACTTCCCTTTACTAGTATTGGCCAAAAAGAAGACAAAAAACAGTTTTACACGATCTCTTTCTCTCTTACTATAGCTAGTGTATTGTGTTTATTTTCTACTCTACTGTTAACTACTCTCTCTTAAAAAATAAGACACAATATATATATATATATATATATATATAGTTAACCGCCTTATCTAATTGCCTTAATAAAGAAAGCATAATATATCATATATATATTTAGAGATGGAGATCCAGCTGAATCATTTTAACATAATTGACTAAGTCAACTACTTAGTTAATTTATATTAAACTCATATTAATTCTTAATTACGAATTTAAATAAGTCAATCATATTCACTTATTTAAAATCTAATATCTGAATTAATTCTCCTTTTAATTACACTCTCAATGTGCAACCCTATAGGTTATTATTACGTTGACAATAATTTTAAAATCATATTATAAAATTATAAACAATGAGCCTCTAGTGATACATCACTGTTAACCAAGTAATAATAAGGTTGGTGATTCAACATAATATTTTTTTGTGACTAATGTTTCAATGTAATATAATTCATTTTGTTCTTAATATCCTAGAATAAAACTCAAGACATGCAGTGTGTCATACTCTTTATAATTTAATTTTGTTTTTTTTTATCGATGAGTAAACTATAAAAGACAAATTACTATTTAAGTATGGCTACGTATTTCATAGTACTATTCAATCAAAAGGCTCAAAGATATCACTCCTAATATATATAGGAGAGTCAAATTGCATCTAGATTATTCACATTACTCAGCATGACTCATAATATACCTAACAATCACCTTTATAGTCCACATTGTTAAAAATGACTTTTTGTGATATCAAACTATATAAATCCTCGTGTACAAATGTAATGACTTCTGATCAAAGGATCATTACATCATTGTCACTACACTTCACATACATGTAGTATTCTCATGGTGGGTCAATCTAGTACATTGTTCTCTAACATGTACCTATGCGTTGACTTAAATATCTCATATATATATATATATATATGACCAATGAGATTTGGTCATCAAGCAATCCATAGATTAGTCTCATTGTATCATTTTTCTCCCTTTAACAATAATACTTGACTAAGGATGTTTAAGAATAGTGATACATTTTGTAACTAAATGATCTCTGGTTCCAAGTCACATACTTGAGCTCATATAGTCTGTATTCATTATTTTAGGTACGTTTATTATCTTAACAATTATAATACACAGTAAATTGAAACATAATAAATGAAAACATTATTTATTAAATCAAAACATTATATCAAGTGTGTGATGACAATCATCAAATAATTGGCTCGTAGGGCATACACTCCAACACATTCAGCATGACAAGAAGAATTAAGCAAAAGCAAGGAAACTCTCATTCACCTCCTACTTATTGTGAAATATGGGTGACCCACTCTGCAGAGGAACTCGAAGAAATTGATTGCTGAAAAAGACTTAGTCTTGGAAGCAACTTTAAGCAAGGTTGCATCTCAACCCTTGCTTAAACAATCAAGGATGAGATCCACTCAGTAAGGAATGGAAGTTAAGCAAGGATTTACGAACATCCTTGCTTAAGCAAGGAATAGGATCAATGAAATCTGCTTAAAACAACAAACCTTACTTATACCCCTCCTTGGTAAAGACACTAAGCAAGGAACAAACATCATCCCTACTTAAACTGCTAGTACTTAGTTTTTGCATCAACTATCAATAAGGATCGGGAGCCGACTCTTGCTTAAACCCACTCGTGGGTAGACACCTTAAGCAAGGATGCACAAAATCAACAAGGAACAACAAGTCAAACCCTGTTGACACCCTCACCTAAGTGACCCGCTCAGCAAGGATTATCCCTATTTTATCCCGCTGATTTGGTACTTAGTTTTTGTAAGGACATACAACAAGAATCAAAGTTCAGCAAGATACGAAGTAATGCCTGCTGATCGAAGAAATTTTTGTAAGTCAAAAATTCAACAAGCACTTGGAAAATGGAAGCCTGTTGATATCCTCACCTTGGGAGCACCTTAAACAAGGAGGAAACTACATCAACAAAATATTTGTAAGGCAAACTTCAACAAGGATTACAAGGAATTTACCCTGCTAAGTACCTCACCTATGTTATCCACTCAACAACGTATCGAACCCTAATTCCTGTTAATGTTCAATACTTAACCAAATTTTAAGATCTGTTGATGGAACATTGCTTAACAATTAAGCAAGGACTTTGTTTCTCAACACTTAGAAGAAATTTATGAAGAATCTAAAATGTTTCACCTTCTCGACTATTGTCAAATTTTAAACGTTTCATCTTCTCTACTGTTGAAATTTTGGCAGTAGAACTGGACACTCTCTCAGCTCATTAAATGAAAAATATCATTACATGTGCATACAACCCTTTTTACTGACAGTTATTTTCCCAAAACCATAACATTTTATCACATTAATTACCACAAAATTCTTGTATAAACCACAAACCGTTTGACTTATTTTCACCCTCTATATAAACCCAAATTTACCTCATTTCACTTTCTCACTTTCATTTGAATTTCATTTGCTCCTAACTCAAAAATTTTCTCTCTAGAAATCTCTTGTCAAACATCCTTTCCAAGCCAAAATTTCACTACCGAGAAACCTCGACCACCCTACTAAAACACTTGCAATGGCTACCAACTTGCAAAAGATCGAGTACGAGTCTACCACTGATCTCAATTCCTTTACTGAAATAACTGAGCAAGGAATTAAAGAAATCATATATATGTTAAGTGCTTCTGATATAGCATATGTGATCTCTGCTAAAACTCCTATATACGAAGATTTGTTGAGGGAGTTTTGCAGCTCTACTGATGTAGTTGGAACCATTATCACTGGTACTACTGATGGAACGACAATCACAATCACATAAGTTAGCATCAACATAGTTCTCCAGCTAACTCAGTAAGGAGAATTGTTCAACGATGATGACTTGGAAGCAAAACTTGAAGACTTGGACTATAGGATAACTCACAAATACAGAAAAAGGAGAGATTTCCCCAAGAAGTACAACTTTCTTATGGATGTATTGCACAAGACATAGATGTGCAAATTTACTGCTCAGGATGATGCTCCCACAAGAACAATCTTGTTAACCTATATACTGAAAAATGCAATAGAAATAAGGTGGAGCAAGATATTCTGGATGTGCAACTAGAATACTTCACAAAGAAAAGGACAAAGGTCAATCATAGAAGGACCTTGTCCCTACTCAATAATTATGTATTAGGCAACAACTTCCCTGCTGACATTAAGGGAAAGAAAATCCAAAGAACTAAGTAATGACCTCCGCCACCCTTGCTAACTAAGAAAGGAACCCTGCTGAAATAGCAAGGATGGGTGCTGAAAGGAAGGCCCAAGGTATTCCAAATACTCCCAAGGCTAAGAAGCCTACTGCAAAAAAGAGGAAGTTCGCAGGAACCCCTGCTAAGGCTGCAATGCCTCTTGCTAAAGCTACAATGCCTGTTGAAACATGTATTATTGTTGAAACGGTGATCCCTGCTGAAAGGGTCACCCAATCTCAGATTTCAGCAACAACCCCGAGCCAAAAAGAATTAAAATGAAGGCAAGGTTGGAAAAGACTTTAGCAACTCCTGTTGTGAGTGAAGAATCAAAGGCTATTGAATCACTATCTCTTGTCTCACAGGCAATGAAAATTGCTAACTACTGGGAGTACTTGGTACAAGATGATGAAGCAGGGAGTCTACTGTGGAAGCTTGTTGAATACGTGACCCTTGTTGATTCTACTGCTACCCCAAGTGAAGTTCACCATATGGCTAACTATTTGAATCTCTTATCCAAGAAGACGAGGCTAAGTCCATGATGGAACCTGCTGAAGAAAATGCTCATGCTAAATCTCCGAGAACACCCACTAAAGTTATCAGTGGTTTAACCTTGATTGTTGATTCAGCAGGAAGTGTTCAAAGCACTGTTGTTTTGTTTGCTGACGAGAACAATGTTGCTAAACAAGAAGTTAAATACTTGGGAACTATGGGTTATGAAGATGCCATCCCAAAAAACAATCGAGGAAGAAATCCCTATTGAAGAAGAATTCTTACAAAAATTTGTTGCTGAGAGGAGAACTTTGCCTCCTGTCATGATTAGAGAAGGAGATGTTGAAAAGAAAAAGCCTATTGAAATCAAAGGTAAGGACAAAATAAAAATTATCTTTGAAAGTGATAGCAACATTAGTGATAATGAAGAGATTCCTCCAGTAAACTTGGAGAATAAACTTTTAATGAGAACCATCCAAAACTTGTAAAGGGAAAAGCAGAAGAATTGGGCATTCCTGCTGATGAATACATTGCCAGCAGGATGACCATCGAAGGAACATCCAACATCCTTGCTGATCAACAACAAGCACCTGCCAAGGGGGAGACCTTGGAAAGACTTGGGGAGATTGTAAAGGAAGTTACTGAAGCAAAATCAACAGAGAAGGAAAGAAGAGATCATGTTAACCCGCCTATCTTAAAGGCACCATCAGAGAAAGAAATTCAGCAGCAATAAGTCAAGCCTGCTAAAAAGAAGAAAAGAATAGAACTGTTGAAAAAGCTATGTCATCGAAGAAGTAGAAAACCAAAGAAACCAAGTCTACTGAAGACCATGGATATTTGGGGTACGACGAGGAAGCAAGATTTATGATGCCCCCACAATGAGCAGAACTTACTATAAGAAGGTTGATGAAAAGATCAAGCACTATGACTTCATTCAGTAATGGATATCATAGCATGTAGGAATGATGGTTGCTGCTGATTTTGTCATATCAATCTATGGAAGAAGAGTATTTGATGACTTCCAAGATGATATCAACCCAGTCCAACTCTCCAGCAACAATCCATTTGACCTGCTAAGAGGTACCTACTTTCGAAACATGAACTCTACTTAATTTCTCTTGTTTTTGCCTTTAGTTCATGCTTTCAGCAGTGGAATGGTGGTCTGCTCTATCTCTGGCATAATGCAAAATTCTCCTAACATTCGTCAAATCCAACAAATATATGGAGTGGATTCAATCTCTTGTTAGAATATCATCCTGCTAAACAAAACTATCCCAACACTGGAAGATTTGCCATGGGAAACCATACAAGACACATAATTGACCTCCGCAAATACAAGTTTCCATCAACGATAGCAGTAAATATTCCAACAAGACATGATTATAAACCTCATGCTCCAACATGAAAGCCTGCTGAGAAGTCGAAGAAAATCCCTATTAAACTAAGGGAGAGCAAGAACATCTCTGCCCCTACTGCTCGAATATCAGCAAGCACGGACAAACTTGACTATGCTTTTGAAAAGATCAAGTCTTGCAATCACAATGTGAGGACTTTCAATTATAACATTAAGAAACGTTTTGCTAAACTAGAGAAGAAAGTTCATACTTTGTTGACCTTTCAACCTCCTACTGCCCCAACTGTCCCTGTTGATCTTGCACTTGTTGCTGAGCTTGAACGTCGCTTCCGCACCATGGATAAAAAGCAAAATGCAGTCATTAACACAATCAAAAATCTTGTTGTTTTCCTCCCTTTTATGGTCAATGATATCAAAAAGGGGGAGAATGATAAGTCTGTTGATGAGCCTATTGCTGAGGATGATATTGCAAGCATTAAAGAGAAGCATGGACTCCCTGCTAGAGGAGTTCTAAAACCTAAGTCTCCAAAGCAGCAAGGTAAGCCAAAAGTTGATATTGGCTTACCTTGTTGGAGTTTAAATTCTTTCTCATTCCCCTTATATGAAATTGAAGAAATCAGTAGCTGAGTACTTAGAGAAGAAATCAGGTCTTGAGAACCTGAAATTACTCAACAAGATCAAGAAGTTAGAAGCAAAGATCAAGGAGATACAACTTCAAAGACTTAAGGAAGAGAATCAGCAAAGAGAAAGGGAATACTAAAGGAGAAAGGAAAGGTTGTCGAGGAAGTAACAAGAGAAGTAGCAGAAGAAGAAGGAAGAAGAGAAAAATTAGACTTAGATTTATCGTTGTAATCTTCTTTATTTTTTTCTTTGAACTATTAGTGCTTGTAAATCTATTTGTTGATATTAATGAAAAATTTTGATGCTTACTTTTGATAATCAAAATATCTCGTTTTGAAATCATCAGTTAGAGAGAAATTGTTAAGTCAACCCCTTCTTATTAATATTGTTTAAAATACTTATACTTAACATTTATTTAAAATTGATGATGTAATATAGTCATTACTTAAAAATATTGTAAAATGACTTAGAATAAAATCCAACTTGTTAGGTGAATTTTAGCAGAGTAGTTTTAAGCAAGGATAGAAGTAAGATGAATCATCAATAAGATTTCATCAGCAAGCAAAGATGTGTCAGACCAAGGAAATGACTAAGTACTTTCAACAAAAACCAGTTGCATGTTGTGTAGGTCTGCCTATGGACAATTTAAGCAATGATTCTTTAAGCAAAGCTCTTTTCAACCGACCTTGCTTAAGCAAATCTCGAGATCAGCAAGGATAAGGAATTTAGCAAGGGACTTTTAAAGCAAAGTTCCACCTTAACTCCTTTGCTTAGTAAGTTACTTAGTGAATCGTTAATTAAGGACTCTTTAAGCAATGTATCATACTTTAAGCAAGGTTTAGGGAAAACCTTACTGAATCTGGTTACTTTTTCAAAAGATAAAAATGCAATTTTTGGATACTTGTTTAAAACAGTTGTTAACCTTTTAGATGATCATTATAAGACAAAATAACGGCTAGCAAAAACAAATTTCTAACAATTCTAAAAGGTACAAATCTTCAACAAGGAGTTCTGTTTAACAATATTCATTAAAATTTAAATAAAAATTATCAAATGTAAAAAAGTGAATGTTTAAACATGAAAAATTAAAATGATTATATTGAAAAATTTTAAAAGTAATCAACATAAAACATAACACTACACATTAAAAAATTATGCAAATATAACTCTTTTTAAAAATAAAATTATTTTAAATATTACTCTTTTCTAAATAAATGGAGTATAAAAGTAAAAGCTAATATTTTCTACTAATTCAAATTAGAGATTAAAAAATTTCGTGATAAATAAATTTGAATACGAGACGAGAGAGAACAAACGCTTAAATGGTAAGCAAAATTGACTCCCTAAAGAAAGAAGACAAATCTTTCCAAAAACAAATAACAATAGTATAGATTATTAGAAATTGACACGTGTAACTCCTGAGCCACGTATAACTGGAATTTATATTTTTATTTGAAAATATGAAGATATTATTTAAAGAAAAAGTGAAAGGAAAAGAGAGAGAAATTCATTTTATATGGTGCGGCGATGCTAATATGCTGATATATTTAGATACATACATACATACATAGCTTAAAAAGGAAGAGGAAGGAATAAGAAAGCGTATTGAAGGTGGTGAAAGCTAATAAATGAAAGTAGTGGCGTTGTTGTTATTCTGCTTTACTATTAGTATTATCTTATTTTTTTCTGGAGTCGCCAGTACGTTGCAAATTCCAAGAAATCAACAGACGGATCAAAAGGGATTTTGCGGTGAAGTTGAGAATCTGAACCCCATGGCTACTCTCGTCGGAGGACTCAAAGATTCCACTTCGTCGTCTCAGAACAGCGCTGACATCGATAGTCTCGCCCGATTCGCCGTTGAAGAGCACAACAAGAAAGAGGTAGAGGTTGTTATTGTTTATATGAATATGTTAATACTCCGAGGAGTTAATTCCCATTTTGTTTGTGTTGTACTTCGCAAATGGTTTTGTGTTTGATTTCTATACTTCGTAAATGGTTTTGTGTTTGGTTCTTATTTGTGATTTTGATTCTTTTGAATTCGGTGCTTTGCTTCTTCAATTGCATCGTATGTTCTTTTGCTATTCTGGAGTTTAAGGCCTCCTATTAGGGAACTATGGACCTGTTGGTTCTAATCTTACAAAAATTACTTTTTCGAAGGGGAAAAAAAAAGAATATATACAAGAAACAAGTATTTCTTACCTTTTACTTTTAACTTTTTTTTGGTACTTCCCGCTCAGTATCCTAGTTATCGTGATCGACCTGGACCGCATTTCAGTCGTGCCCTTTCGAGACAGTGCTCCTGACTATGTACATTACGTTTCAGGTCTCGAAACGAGACCTATGATTAAGCGAACTCAAGCTCTTTCTCTTCACCAGAGCCAACAATTTTAATTTTTAACTTAGTTGTAGAACAACAAAACCTTAATTCTAAAAAATGACTTTAAGCCAACTTTTTAACTTGAAGTTGAAAAGTACTGAAAAAATGTAGTGCCTGAACAGGCACTTAAAGCAATTGAAGTCATTTATAACCTGGAGTGTGGTGGATTAATTCGGTTATAGAGGATGGTTTCTTAATATTCTGAAAGCTGTGGATGTTTTAGTTCTGGTTCAGAAGGTATAATTATATGGTTGGGTGATCTCCTTATGCAAGTTATTTATATGTTATGATTGCCGATGGACATGGGTATGAGTCACTTGCTGGTGATTTGGCTGCTCGTTTCTTTAATCCCTCATTTCCTTTTGGTGGTGCGTTCACTAATAACAAAAGTTATTCTCTAAATATAGCTTTAATTTAGATATTGGTTGCTTAGGCCTAGTAATGATTCTAATTAGTAACTTGGATTCTTGGTATTATTTTCTATGCGAAAATAGAGAACTAGAAATTTTGAAAGTTGAAAGTGTTCTTTTCATATGTCAGATTGTCAGACGCACTCACTAGCTGAGTAACTGTTGGTTGAAAGTAATTGTGACTTCCTCCTTTCATTCTCACAAATGGAACATAAGAATCTCACTTAACTTATCATGCAACATTATAGTACACTATCGTCACTTAATCATTAGCGACTTCCCTCTTTTATACCACAAGTAGAATATAAGAGTGTCACTTGAAATGCGACATTATAGAGCTATCCTCACACTTACCATGCAACATTGGAGCACGCTCCTCATTTCCCCAGTCCCCACCACCACCCCTAAAAAAGAGAACCCCAAATAACAAAAGTGCAAAGACAAGGATGAGACTCTTTTTCAACTTATTGGGAGGTAGAAACAGAGGGAAAAAAAAGAAAAGAATAGAACCCCAATAACAGAAACACGAAAACATGGATGCCCTTTTCTCTATTTTGTGCAAGGTTTATGGTTCTTTTTTGGTGTGTGAGGTGGCTTATTATATTCTTTATTTGGGGGGGATGACCCCCTTATTTTTTGATAGTGACCTTATATATATCTATGAAACTACATATCACTGTTGTTCTTTCTGAAGAATGCTCTGCTAGAGTTTGAAAGGGTGGTGAAGGCGCAAGAACAGGTGGTTGCTGGTACACTGCATCATCTTACTCTTGAGGTTGTCGATGCTGGAAAGAAGAAACTTTATGCAGCGAAAGTCTGGGTGAAGCCATGGATGAACTTCAAGGAACTGCAGGAGTTCAAGCATGCTGGTGATTCCCCCTCAATTACACCTTCAGATCTTGGTGGTAAGAAAGGTGATTGACCTTGCTAAGTTCCATATGTTTGACAAAGGCATGCTAATATTGGCTACCATTAAAAAGATATGTAATCCTAGTTATAGACCAACAATGAGAATACTCCAGTTTTACTTCTTGATCATTAAAGTTCCAGTGATAATTTCTTGAGCAATGATACTACAGCTTGATTTTATTTGCCTCGTATACATTTATGTCGATTCCTAGAATTGCCACATAGCTGACACTTGCCACAGTGTATTGTATTGAAGTGGTTCATGTAGAATTGTATGATATTAATCACATATGCTATGATTTTAGCAATACTTTAGATGGTCTACAATATTTATAGAATTGAGTGAAAGTACGAATAAGCACATAGCACTGTTCTGGAAGTAGCACCATGTGGCAAGTGTCAGCTAAAATATAATTCCTATTGTACAGAGCAACAGAATTGTAGTTTTTATATCTCGTTATCCTATGGATTGTAATGAAGTCACATCTGACACTGATCTGGTTATAAACAAGGTTCTCTTCCCCCAGGATGGCAGTCAGTGCCAGTGCATGATCCTGTGGTACAAGATGCCGCCAACCATGCTATTCAGACCATCCAACAGAGGTCAAACTCCTTGTTACCATATCAGCTTCAAGAGGTCATCCATGCAAAGGCTGAAGTGAGTATACTAAATTTAAAAGTAACATATTTGGCATCAGTTGTATCTTTCTCGTGGTATCTAGAGCATTGGTTCACATTATTATGTATATAGCTGTCGCTTATCATAGATAGCAATATTTTCTTCCCCTGTGGTTAGCTTGAGGGAGCTGCGGTTGAAGTTTGATGGCACAATCCTTATCCTTAAATTTCACTCTTGAAGGCTTCTAGTGATATATGGCTGCTGCTTATGTTACGTTTGGATTGAGTGAATGGAATGAAACAAGGAATAGATCAAAAATTAGAAGGAATTTAGTGAAAAGTAGTGGTAGAATGAGTGATGAGAAAGAATGAGAGAGAGAATCACAATGAAGAAAAAAGAATGGATCATTCCTCCTCCTAACACATGGAATGGAAATTACATATGGAAGGAATGGTTTATTCCACTACTATCTCCCATAGGGACCAAAAATTTTGTGATCTCCTATAATAATTACACATTAATTAAATTCATTCTCACTCTCATTTCATTCCCTCAATTCAAACGCAGCCTTAGTATATTATATATCTCTCTCTCACTTAAACATACTCAAAGAAGCCTGACACCCAACTAAAGGTAGTTATACCTGTGTAATTTTGACCTCTGCTTCCCATAGATCTAATTCTTTTGAGGATTGGATTTCATTTGACTTTCTACGGTTTGGTTGCATGTGCTTGAAGTACAAGTGTTATTTAGATGTATAACATCTATGAGTAGATTGTTCCTGTATTGCTTTGTGCAAACAGAAATGAGCCATGTACAGGTATTGTTGTTTTTGCTCCCTGAATGATTTAATCTTGGTTTTGTTCTTGAGGAAATGTTGTATATTCCATGTTCAGTGTAGAACTACATCTGTGTTTTCCATTTTTCTGCATTACTTTGTTTTCCGGATATGTCTTTGTATCCCTTCAAAGTAGATGAATTAATAATATTCATGATATTCTGTTGAGTTGATCATTGGGTGAGTAGATAATCCAGGACTGCCAGTTGCTATGGCGTTTAGTATGTTACGATAACTAGTAGTAATTTTTTTTCTTTTACTGCTTGTGCAGGTTGTGGAGGAATCTACAAAGTTTGATATCCTTTTGAAGGTTAGCAGAGGAGAGAAAGAAGAGAAATACAAAGTTGAGGTGCACAGAAACAATGAAGGTGCCTTCCGTCTGAATCAGATGGCGCTGGAAAATGCTTGAGCTTATGGATGGCGCTCAAGTTTCTGCAGGATGATGAGCCAGCCACTCTACTGATAGGCTGTAATAATGTTGATTGTAAGTTTAAGAATTGTATCATCTAAGAATATATAGTTGTGGAGAGGGGAAGAAATTTGACTGCTGTTGTCTATCAAAATGCTAGAGTTTGGGTTAAAATTGGGTTTGTGCCATAAGCTCGTTGAATGTGCACATCTGCGACAGGTTATAGTAGCGGAGAAGCCTGTGCACGAGTTATACTAGCAGAGTACCCGTGCACGAGTTATTTTTAAATACTATATAGTATTTTGATAGTTTTTTATTTTTAATATTTTAATATTTTTTTATTGGTAACGTTTTCATATTTTACAAATTATTTTCATGTATTATCATTTTATTGTTTTACTATTAGAATGTAATAATATTATGAATTGATGTAATATTCTATTTAAATATTTATTTCTCAATTAACTAAAACTGAACATTATATGTTTTTTTTCATTTTATTATTATTATTGTTCTAAGTAAAGTCAAAGTAAAGTTAAGAAATAATTAATAAATAATTATTATAATAAAAATAATTTATCAAAAGTTACATATTATATATTTAGTTCATGTTTTACGCATTTATGTTGTATTATTACGCATTCATGTTTTATGTTTTATATTATTAAGCATTCATGTTTTCTATTATTGTATAGAATAAAGAAATAAAATGTAATCACTTGGTTTGTGTTTTGTGTATAATTCAATTTGTTTAATTTCTACATAACATTACATAAAATAATATTGTATGTGTCTATCACCTTAGTTTGCTCCTCTTTTCAATACCAAATCATTTCATATTTCAATCAGTTTAATAATTTAAACATTACCCACCAAGTGACTTGATTAGCTATTATTTATCTATAAGTACTCGATATTAAATTGACAAAACAATTATTTTTAACATGTACACATTACAAAAAAAATTTGTTTCATAAAAATTTATTATATTATTGTAGTTTTGACAGATAATTAATTTTGTTATAATTTGATTCAATCATAATTGATTAATTATGATATTACATAATTATCTTTTATTCTTAATTTGGTTATAATTATTTTAATTAAATAAGTTTAATTAGTGATTAAAATTATAATTAATTTGATTGTAATTATTTTATTATGTACTATTTTTACTAGGATGCATGATCCATCTTTTTTAAATTGTTTAGACTATTATTTATTATTTACGTAGTATAATATTTTATTTTACAAAATTTAGAAGTGTTTAGTCTTTGAATATTATTTATGCGAATAATTATTTTAATTTAATTAAGGAGTGAAATATTTAATTGAGAGTATGATTCTCTTGAATGTGTTTTATTCTTGTGAGTTAATATATAGCAATAGATATATATTAATGTGTGTCCTCATGTGATGTAGCGTTACCCCTTTGTTCTCAAAGGTCTAAAATATAATGTCTAATGCTAGAGAGATGAGGGGTTTTATACGTATAAATTTTTAAATTTCATTCTCATGGTTAAAAATGTAAATTTGATAGCGTAAAACATGGAGCCGTTGCGTATTTGACTCAAGTTGGGTGTACCATAAAAAGTAGATTTTGTCCAAATGAAGAGAGAGAAGGAACGATTGCTGTTTATTCGAGTCGTATGCCTCAAGAACCAACCTTATTTTCTTTTTGGTCTTTTGTGCAAATTTTTATTGCTTGTTTTAGGAACACTTTCTTTTTGCAATATCATATAGGGAAACTAATATATTTATTTATCCAAATCAATGTGTTATGATCCTTTATTTTTTTCACTATTTTCATTATTTTAAAAGTTAATTCGTTTTCTATCCATTTATTTTTATTTTGAAGGACAAAGGCAATATTAATATTTTAATTAAAAATTCATTTTTTTCTTAATACTTAAACAAGTCAATAAATACAAATTGCTCGAGACAAGGAGAATATTCAGTCGGGGACCGACAAACTTTTTGTGTTGCACAGACAAAATCTCACCTCCTTTTCTTCTCGTTCTTTTTTATATGTTTTCCAAACTCTTCCCCTCCCTTTTTTCTTTTCATATAGTTTCTTTTTTTTTTTTCTTTTTTACCTCTATAACGCATGGTCTCTTTCATTGTAACAGCCTGTGACTTTATAACGCATGGTCTCTTGCTAATCTTTAGTATAATGATTAACATTACTGGCACCATGCGCTGCATGTACAAACTTTATTTACTATTTATTATAAATTAATTTTAAATTTTTCTTGAACAAATACCATCTCAATAAATGAATAAAGTAAAACTTATTTTAATTGATAACGAAAATGATGAGAAAAAATAGGAATTGAGAAATAAATTAGTAAAAAGAAAATAAAAGAGGAAATTACATTGAGAGAAATAAATAAATAAATAAATAAAAGAGTCATTATAGGTAAACAAAAAAAAAGATAGATGAACATATGATTTTCTGTTCTTTTTTTTTTTAAATTAAAAATGATGATACAAATTGACAGAGGTAGTTATTCTAAAGGTCAAATGTTTAATATAATAGAAGATAAATACCATACACTTGTTATTAAAAAGTTGATTTTATTGGTTCTTTTATAGTGGTGAAACTATTATTACCAACCTAACCAAGTCGGCACCAACCAATATCCGGGGAAATGTCAAACTCATCGACACCATTCCAGGGGAATCTCAGCTTCAAAATGAGAAAATAATTACATACGCCTGTGTGAGATAGAGAGAGAGTGAGAGAGAGAGAGAGAGAGAGAGAGAGAGAGAGAGAGAGAGAGAGAGAATCCATGTATCTTTTTTCTTATCTAAGTTAGTTACTGCCACGAAGAACTTAAAACATCTACTTCCTACACTTCTGTTAGCAAATGACATTACAAATAAGCATAGTAATACAACTAAATGAGAAATGAAGGAACCTACGATTGATAAGCACTTTGAGCACACCACTTAATGTCTCAGTTACTATCCTTCTTCATCGTAATCTTCCTCGTCTTCATCCAACCTCGAATTCAGATGGGCAAGCTGAACGGGGTCAATAGCCATCCTGTCCATTTCAGAAAGAGACCATCCAGGGTACTCTTCGCTCTTAGCCTCAGTAGGCCCAGCTGCTGGCGGTGGACACCCTACTGCCGCATTGGCCAATTTATCCCCTGCATTCTCATCTAAATCAGCATTCAAGTCGAAGTTTCGCACAGCACCATCAGTAATATTCACATTCTCTTTAGGTAACTCCAACTCTGAGCCAACATCCACAGTTCCAGTTGGAACCACGCTTTGATTATTGCTTTGCTGAATGGATGCACCAGATTCAGTGTCAACTTCATTTTGAGAAGTCTCTTTTTCTGCAGCTCGAGCACCACGGCCCCGGCCCCGGCCCCGGCCTCTTCCTCTTCCCCGTCCTCTTCCCCTACCACTGCTGCTCGCATGACACGTTTCATGCTACAGGAAATGTACATATGAACATTTATTGAAACTAAAGGAGAAAAAGATGTGAACAATGTTGATGGGAACAGTTTAATGAAAGCAATTTTTATTTTCAAGTCATAGAAATGAAAGTTTTGTTCAAAGACATTTTTTCAAGACTGCATATATTACACAAGAATTAGCAAATTGTCCTTAAACAAAACTAATGTCGATCCGTACAAAAAGGCTGATTCCATATCAATTTTTTAGTATCTTAAGAAAACCATGAACCTGATACAATTAGGGCATTGAAGCTATAGTTCTTTTATAAATATTCTTGATATTCTTCAGTATATACATAAAAAGGTACAAACAAACACGAATTGAGACATATTATATAAGATATAAATACATTGTAGGAAATGCATATATTGACATGTTTATGTAACGACACACAAACACATCAAATCAAAATGGCCGGATACAACCAAATTTTATGAGTTTTAAGTTCACCAATACTTGCCAAAATTAAATGAAATAGAAGAGAACTGATTCAGGTCTTTAAACAAGTGCCTCAAATAGATGATGATAAATGATGATGATCTGTGTCACACTCTCAGATCTCACGTACATGAAAGACCCTCACACATTTTAAGTTAATAAGAGAATATAATCGATTAATTCTGCCTATCAAATGACCCAGTTATATCTATTTTATGGGAATCTATGAAGTTTCCAGCAAACCAAAATTAATGCTTTTATGACTGGTTATAACCAAAAAACATACCACAGAATCTGAAACTAATCAATGAAGTTCTTCCAACTTCCTTACAGCAGCTTAGTTGTGAATTAATAATTAGCTGCAGAATGAACTTGTTCTTTTGTTTAGACCTTCTATTCAGGAATCTCCCAGAATTGTTCACGTAAAAGATAATCATAATTTCCCTTACTGTAGCATCAGAACGAGAAAAACATGAAGAGGATATCCTAATTTAAGAGACAAGTCCATCAGACACTGGTAATGCTATAAAGCTACAAAGGCGACCTTCATCAAGATCAACCTGCCCAGCCCCCATGACCATCCTACATAGTTCAACAAATAATCTTCCATCAACCACACGTCTGTCCTTGCATACACCTCTCCAGGAAACAGAAGATTTAAAAAATCTTAGCACACATGATCAGCTAAAGGAGTAAACATTCTGAAGACAGTCGTACATTACAGAATTAATTTTCTGCATTGAAATTATCTGATAAATCTAGATTACAAATATAATTGTGATGTAAAAATTAATTGCAGATTTTTTTTCCCCTAATAACATATATAACATAACTATTAGGCAAGATCTTGACTACTTGTTCCGTGTTATGTTCCCTTCCAACAAGCTGCTATACTCAATAGCAGCAAGAACTACTCCCTCTGGTTCACTATGTTAGACATTTTAAAATTTTCTTCAAATTTTAATTTAATTGACACCGTTCTTTAAATCGTGCGGCGCACCAAGGCGCAGAGGTCTTCCTAGGGCTTAGGTGTGAGGCGTAATATTGAAGCGAGTTGAACATATTTCAACAGTAGCTTAGTTTTATAATAAATAATACTAGAGTATAAATTCATAATCTGGTAATTCCGTATTTCATTAAGTAGTAAGCGGTATTCCCATTGTCCTCTAAAGGGTGTCTTAAGTACACGACGAAAAACATTTAAGATGTCCAAAGGACACAGATCACATTCTTTATTCTCTACTTTCCAGTTTCATACTCTTATTTCCTCTTAACTTGCGTCTATTTCGGACACCCTTTTAAGGAAAAAGAGAGTATTTAGCATATTATGTAGTACTAATTCATAAGAATAGGAATTTTACTTGGAAACCAAGTAAAACTTTGAGTAGAAAACTTTCTTAAAAACTAGTAGGGTGCTTCATTAAATATTAAGTACCCTGCATGTTGCTAAACGATCGGGAAAGAGCCTGTGCCACACAAATCTAGGCCTGCTCCTCATTCAAGGGGTGGGCCTCATGCGCCAAGGCACATATGATTGGGCAAGATGACAATTGAGCCGGTTCGCCCAGGCAAACACCTGATGACTACAAACGGTTTACAATACTACACTCAATTTATCTCTCTACTATTCCTATAATTAGAATTAGAGCTGATATTTAATTACAGCAATGTTAAACTCTCTTGTTTTAGACGTGATAAAATCTTTCTTCTCCATAGACCACACGAGAAACAAAAAGAATTTCAAAAGTTCCGTTTATCCTAATCTCCATGAATAACATGTTCTTTTCCCTACAGAAGTTATGGATAACAAGTATAAAACTCATCATGATGATGAAGCAAATCTAGTAAACGGAGGGAGGACTCACTTCAATTTAAAGAACAGCAAAAGAATAAACAAATTTGAAATCGCCATTCTTGAAATTTTTAAAATTTGGAACTTCAAATGGAAATTCTAAAAAATATGGACAGCTCAATTCAGCTTGAATAATACAAAAGAAAATACTAAAGTACAAGTGAATCAAGTTAATGAGGTTCACCAGTTCAGGAGAGAGGAATAGTCTAGCTGGATAAAGCCAAGTCTGATTGAAAGAGATGAAATCCGGCTAACTAAGAAGTATAGTTATTATAAGGGATTAATGGTAACTTTACTTTAGAACTGCATTACATTATCAATTCAACTTAATAATGCATCTCTTAATATCTGAAGATAATTCTTGAGCGACAGACAAATTGAACTAGAGGGAGTAATACACCTGGAGTTACACAAAACGACAAGTAGGGGAAACTCATTAAATGATACCCACAGTTGAGGACGAATGAGACAAGACAATCCCGCCTGCAATGCTTATATGAGTCATGAGAAACAACCCAATGCCAAAAATAGCTTCGAAAACTTAAACAAGAGCTATAATACATCCCCTCCCTCCAAATCTTCATAAAAAGAAAAAAGAAAAATTAATAAAAGGAGTGGAGGAGGGGGAACTACAGAGAGCAGATCCATTGCTCAAATCCTCTAAAACCTTAAAACACGACATTGTGTACCTATTTGAAAAGCCACAATCCATTTCCTCCATCTGGAGCCAAATCCCTCCCCATGACTCATCAGCTCATGAATGATCCAACTACACAGCCATCCAAACATCAAATCTTTTCTTCTAGCCTATGAATATACACCACAACCCCATTAGTCGTAGTAAAGTGACTTCCAAATCAAAAGCATGCCAAAATAATATAAGAACCTCAAACCATATTATCCAACTTGCACAAGGCATGTACGATACCAAAGTATTAAACCAACCTAGAGGGACTCTTAAATGTCCCATTTTCTCTTATTGAAGATCTTTCGCATAGAGTAGAGATGGTAAGAAGAGAAAACAGCATATTTGGAGAGCACAGAGAGTTGTAACCGGAGTTCTAGAAAAGACCATTATAACTAAGCTCCTTGTCCAAGGATTAGGGAACAGAGCGGTCTAAGTGGATCTTAAACCAACTTTTAAATCTATCTTCTTGAGGAGTTCAAGACTTCAAGGTCCTTTCTTACTCCACGCCGACTATATCTTGCCTGAATGTCTTACCCAGATAGTAGATTATTCACCAAATTAAATAATTTAGAAGTCGGTGCATAAATCAGAAAAGAGATGCCATGTGTTTAGCAAAACTCATGAACTGCTCAAACATTGTGGTACGCAGCTATTTTCAGATAAAAGATATATCAATTCGTTAAAGCGATATCACCCACGTACAAGTATATCTGAAATGGCAAAAGAGAACAAATGATCAGCTGGAGAATGCAGCAATACTCAAATCATATACTGTCATGATCAAAATCTCCATGGAGAGAACTAATTATTGGGTCAACAAAAGCAATGAGCAGAAGATAAAATTTAACAACTGAAACATGTTGATTTTGCAGATATAAATGAACTTGTACTCAGTTGAAGAGCATAAAGAGGACGAGGAAGATGAGATGATTGTCACAGCCTGCATCCAAGGATTGCATCATGAAGTCCAGTAATTAATTAGTTCGTTACTGCTGGAATGAGAGTCTCTCAGCTGAAGAGTCATTTTATGTTTCCATGTACTAAGCCTGTAGTTGAGATAACCTGCTTTTAATGAATGGACTTGCTCATAAGTGGAGATCTAATATCTCCTCCCCCATGCCAATCTACATTCTATTTCCTACCTTGCTGATTGTCTTTATTTTGTGATTCTATCCCTTAATCTATCTCAGTTTACTATTTTTTCACTTGTTCAGGTGATACATCTACCTCTGTCAGTGTTCAGATCACAAATTCTAGATGAAATCATGTTGAAGTTTGTCTCAAATTCCAAGGTTCAGAGCTTGCTTTTGGTCTTGATCGTGAAAGTGTCTCAGTCTGGGGTCGCGCCGTGGCTGTGCAGAAGTGCACAGCCGTGCGGTGGCAGTAAACGTGCACGGCCAGGCCGTGCAGAAGTGCACAGCCATGCACAACATTGGGCAGCAGTTTGGGCTTTTGAAGTTCTATTCCGTTTGGCTTTGTCCTAGGAAATATATAAGTTATTCCTAGGGTTTGTTGACATAATTTTTGGAGGTGTTATTCAGGAGTTTGTGAGATTGAGAGATACACTTTGTGAGGGAGATTAGAGAGCTTTATGTGTGTAATTTCATC
Organism: Centella asiatica; assembly: GCA_014636745.2. Taxonomy (NCBI): domain Eukaryota; kingdom Viridiplantae; phylum Streptophyta; class Magnoliopsida; order Apiales; family Apiaceae; genus Centella; species Centella asiatica. Next base: position 59,437,532 of record CM025786.1, read on the forward strand.
TTGTACTTCATCTTCATATAGTGGATTTCTTCTCCTCACTCGGTGGTTTTTCAAAATTGGGTTTCCGCATAAATCTTGTGTTCTTGTGATTGTTCTATTTTGTTTGTTTGTGTGCTTAGCTGGTATAATTTATAACAAATCGGATCATGATAGAAGATATCCTCCTTCATAAAAGAATAAAATACAAAAGGGGAAACAACCCAACGCCTATGACAGCAGCAATGAGCATGTATAAAAGTGGAATACCAAAATAGTAAGTTACAAAAGAGGAGGGGCGTGGGGGTGTAGTTGTTAAGTCATCAACAAGTCGGTCGAGGAGGCACAAGACGTTTGGTCGAATTAGGAGCACCACACAAGCCAATCGTCTAGCCAATCTAGTTGTTGACCAACCTCGTCTAGGCGTTGACTGGATGAGAGAAGGACCCGTTGGGCAACTTAGCAACCACTGTAAAATATTTTAAACCATTACCAATTTAAGCACCCATAACACAAACCCATGCCTCATGCAATAAACAACCATCACCTACCCATGTCAAATAAAATCAACCCACTCAACTTAGGGCTTGTGATAAACATTGGAACCTCAGGTTGACCTCGCCTCTGCACTGCAACGCCATCCCCAACCATCGCAACACCATTGCTTCTATCTCCCATCGACCTCACGACTTCATCATCGACATCACCCCCATCTCGAGAATTCATCATCAACCTCTGCCCTCCGGTCATCTTTTCAGTCAACTTGAAAGGTAATCTTCCCCATTTTAACTCCAGATGACTCTGCTCCATATGTTGAAAGGTAATCTTCCCCCTTTGAGTTTTATTTCAAAACTACTATTTATAGTTAGTTTCATGGTATTATAATCTATACTATTACTGGTCACCTATTTCAACAAAAAGAAGTATATAATACTACTTTTCTTTTAATTATTTAATAGCTATTATAACATTATGAATGATTGCAACTTTTGTTTTTTAAGAGTAATGATAAATGGAGCAATTATTATGCTTAATTGTTCATTTATTTTTTCTTTATTTAATTACGTAAGTTGTTGAATTTATTGGAACTATATGTATGTTTGTGTATATAAATGAAAAGAGTTTACATCTAATATTGTTTGACCCGCTAGTCGACGACTAGTAAATCGACCAGACATTTAAGTAGGTCGATCGTCAATTCACCTCGACTTGACAACTATGCGTGGGGCAACTTGGAATACTGCCGCAAACAAATCAGAATATCGCATTGACTTGTAAAGTACGAAAGGTAGAAATCCTATGTTTGTTTGGTATCTTACCGTCCTGCTCCTCTTTGACTCTTCGTCACTATCATTAGCTTCCTCAGCAGCAACTTTCCTGTTAGAAAATCGATGTTGGACAGAACTTTTGTCAATGGTGGCATACACAGAGAGAAGTTTTATTAAAATTTCTATTAATAATAAACATAGATTATATAGAGAGAGAAAAGGGGGTATCTGAATATAAATACCTTCTCTTTGTTGTGTTTGCATCATCACCAGCAGCCTCAGAGTGTCCATAATCAGGAACCTTGCTGACAACTTCCCTCAGAAAGTCAAATACATTATAGCTTTGTACACAATGCTTCCTGCATTTGAACATAAACAAACAATATCAATAATAATTAAGGATGTTAACAATCAGCAAAAGAGGGAAAAGGAAGAAAACAAACACAGAACAAGAGACAGGTAGAGCACCTGTGTCATACTAACCCAAAGAACACAATAGAAAATGAAAGCAAATGAATGAACAAGAAAGGTTACCTAAAAATGTTGACAGGAGATGACACATTTCACAATTAGTATGACTATACGAGTATGAACTATGAATAAGCAAAGTTGTAAGTAATTCTACTATATGTGGAACATAGAGTGATTAATAAATTAAGAAATTCTACTTATACATAACGAGGAATATACCAATCTTGGAATGGAGAACCCCAAGTCAAATTATTTATAACCTTGTACTTTATGCTATTTAAAATAAATTCAAACATATGGATTGTAAGAAAATCAAGAATTAAGAAAGTACATGAATTTTATATGTATCGGTGATATGTAACATCGTTATTATAACCATGTACAATAAGAAAGTGTTTGACGGTTCTCTCTTTCTTAGTTTACATAGTGATTTTTATACCAGCAAGAGCATTACACTCGCCAAAAAGCCAGTAAGAGGAACTCCGCAAAACTAGATTTAACCAGAAATGACAAATTTAACCTTCCTTTTATTCTAAATAGCATAGATACCCTTATGACCACATCATTCTTGCCCTTTCCGTAGCCCCATCCCTGTCAAACCTATTGCGAAAGAATTTCCCAGAACTAATCAAAGAGGCAAGAGCAAGAATGCTTAAGTATATATACTAGAAAGAGAATCCAGAAAATTGAAGAATAGAAGATGGATATTATCGTATCTTCTTTCTCATTTATCTCTCTTCAATCTAAAAGTAAAAAAAATTTACTACGCATGTTCTTACACTGAGCTCAGTTTTGGGAATCATAGAAAATTCAATAAAAAAAATAATAATGATAAGATCTCAGATTCACCAACTGAAAAGGTTGAAAATTAAAGAACCAACTGTAAGGGTAGGTACAGAACAAACACCCATGAACCCTTATTACTGCTGATACCTTCTTTCTTTCTCTAGTACTTACTGGTACTACCCTCTCCATCAAAAACCAAGCTCTAGTTCATTTTGATGTTGAGAAAAACCCAGAGTTCTATGTATTAATCCATATGGAAAGCAGCTTCATCTGTCTAATACTTTGCCACCCCAATATTTTGCATAGCAGATATAGCTCTTGAGGACTTGCCAGAAAAATCCATTTAGATTTCAGGAATCAGAAGAAAGGGGATCTTTGACGTGGAAGAAAATGGTGAGCGAGTGATGGTTGAGGGTGGTGAAGGGGCGGTGGTGGGTGCGGCAGGTGGGGGCTGCGAGCGGGGCTCAAGGGTAAACATACACTATATATGTAAATATGTGCATCTGTGACTATATATATATATTGTGTGCGCGCGCACGTGTTTATACTTGATTTTTCTGCATCTTGATTGATCTAAAATTTGCCAAGTATAATACTTGGCTTTGTGGGAAGAAAGAACAGCGGCAATGCAACTAACAAAGAACAATGGCCTTTATAATATGAGTTGCTAGAGATAAGGGTTACTACACACGAGGGGAATAATAACATATCCAGGGCTCCTCCATGGCACCATCACACTAGCGGATTTAACTAAGTCCTGGAGACAATGATGTCTTATTCTTTGAAATTGTTACAAAAATCAACGAATAGAAAAAACAAAGACACTTACAAGTGCAACGAGCTAACAGTTTTTGCTCCCCTCTGAAGAGTTATGTCATATGTCCGATCACAAAGATCTTGCAAAAATAATTCCAAAGCTTTAGCTGCATTCATATTTAAGCAGAGTAAGCGTTATAATGTCAAACTGTGAGTTCTGAAAACAAAAATACTAAACTAGACGAGGTACTCACATACTAATACGGGCACTGCCATAGCAATTTTCCCAACATCCTCATCAGCTTGCATAATTTTCTTAATCCGAGCCTGGCAAATAGTTTTACTGTAAGATATAAAGCATAACATGGAATTCTCATTGATTTCCAACGGATTCAATATACATTACCAATTACAATATATAACTCTACACAATAGAAAACAATAATTGGCAGAAGATATTAATCAATATAAGTCACTTCAAGAGAAATAATCAATTCATATAAGCCAACTATCAGTGTTTGTCCCAAAAAATTGAAGCCAACCAAATGATGGAACATTAGTTATAAAGTACAACAAAACCCTCCTACCACCGCTATAATTTTATAATATAAAATAACATAACTGCATTTTTTCTGAGACAAAGATGCCAAAGAATTTCAAAGAAATCACAAAAGTTGAAGCATAATGTTAATTAATATCACATACAATAATACAAACGAAAAACAAAACTGAACAGACAACACACAGCACACTCCAAGCCCTTCCGCATGACCAAATATAAGATTGGAAAAAAATCAGACAGAGAGACACTCGTAGAGATGCATTATCAAAAATTCATACATACAACTAGTCGCGCAAAAGTTCAAAACCTTAATTGGGCTTTTAGAGCAATTTCCCTCAAAATTATTGAGCATAGAATCAACATCACCCCCTCATTCTGTTCCCAACGTAGACAAAACCAAAACCCTAATTAATTTACCAATAATTACTATGCAAACCCAAAAGAACAAATTAAAAGAGCCCTATTATAAATCCCCAAAAACCTTCCAATAAACAAAACCTAGAACTTTAAAATCATATCCAAGCTCAGTACAACAACAGTGATTATTAACATGCAAAACATCAATCTGTTATGAAAAAGAGAAAACAGAAACTTACAGCAGGAAAACGGGTATCAAGCTTCTTCCTCATTGATACGGACCATAAAAGTGACAATTTCTGAAGAAATTTGAGAAAGAAGAAGCGACCGGCGAGATACTACGAGATTAAAGGTGTAATCTGATCTGAAAATTGCAGAAATGCAATAATAACTTTAATCATCGGTGTGATCATCATCAACATTTATATTAGATTATATCACACAATGGGCTAGGAAATAAAAGCCCTTTCAGATTTAATGCATAGCAACAGAGACAAATTTTTTTTTTTGTAACATATATCAATCCATACGACTTCGACAAAAGCTTTTCACAATATTGCCGTAAGTGGACAAAAAATAAAATAAATAAGACTTAAATACAATTTGCACCCCATATTTTACTCCAGATTTTGATTTACACCTTAAGTTTAAATGTGAATAAAAATAACCCATACTTTTTCTCAATCAATTAGAAGTACAACTACTCCATCTTTATGCCATTTCAGCTACCACAACCTGAAAGCCTGTGGGTTTAAGGGTAATGAGTAAAAAATCAATAAATACCCGTTATATACTCCCCTCTTCTTCATTTAACATCGAGAGATCTCTTAATTTATGACAAATCACGTATGAACTACAAGAAAAAGGGGAAAAGTTGCCTTTTTGGTTGCCATGGAATATGTTTTCTAAACATAAGAATTTCGGAACAACTAAACTATGCATGTAAACACTTCCTGC
>CM025786.1:59442674-59454243 GCA_014636745.2 Centella asiatica
CGTTAACGATTTAGATCTATGAGAGAAGAACAAGCGACGATGTTGAGAGAGAAGGGGAAGGAAATCAAAATAAGTTATTTTATCTAAATTACTAGTAAGTTATGAAAATATACCAACTTGGCTACAACCAAATTATAATTTAAAATTAATTAAATAATTAAATTTCAAAACAATAATATAAATTTCATCGTGCTGAGTATAGAGAACTAAAATTCTGTTTACTGAAATGGTCGATTAATTAAAATCTTTATGATTACGATAAGAGACTTAGTTTGGCTTTCGCCCGTTTCAGCCGATGGTTAGGCGTTTTTAGGGCACCTTTTACCATGATCGGTTTCTGATCTAATCACTAAAAATTTTAATTTTGTAAAATGTTCCATATGCAGTTGATTGGAATTTTGTTTCAACGATACTACTATATTAGTAAATTTTAGTTGTTTAAAATAAACATCCTTTGTTAAATTTGGTATCAGAGCCACGTTAGTTTGATCTTAGGACATGATGTTATTCAATACAATTTCTTTTTAATGAATATCATTAGAAATTTTGATAATGTTAAGAATAGTATGGAGGAAGAATATGAAATTCCTCAAAACATAGATCAATTAAATAAATGGACAATTCCGAAAATAGATCCAAAAGTTATTTATAAGTATGGAACTTTTGAAAAACTAGGATTAAAACAAATTGTTAAGACAACAGAGGAAACAATTTCTTTAAATAAAGAAGATATGATGATTAAATTGTTATCTTATGATGATATTAATAAATATCGAAGATTATATAAATTTCTTCATATTGGATTAATTCAGGTTGCTTTTAAACCTTTAACTTTAGAAGGTTTACCTGAAAGTTTTATAGCAGCTTTACGAGATGGAAGAAATTTAAATTGGAAAAAATCTATTATAGGAGTTATTCAGTCTAGTTTGGCTCATGGTCCAGTTTATTTCAATGTCTACCCTAATTTACAATTATCTTTAACAGATGTTAATATTCTAGAAGCTTTGACATTATATGTATTTGAAAGTGGGTCGTACTTCCTTTGAGGTTGGGCGTTGTAATTACCCATTGCATTCACAATTTCATTGCTGGAATCATCTTGTAAAGTCGGGCATGCATCAGTTTGGTGTCCTTGAAAGCAACAGATACCACAGACTAGGGTTTGTTGAACCCGATTAACAGCACTTGCATTCCCAACAATATTTTTCTCCAATAATTCAGCAATTCTATCAAGTTTAGATTCAAGATTGGATGATTTCACCTCATGTATGCCTCTTGTCAGTGCATCGGAACGGCTACTAAACTGTTGAGAATTAGCAGCCATAGCAGATATAAGATCTCGTGCTTCTTGAGGTGTTTTACTTACCAAAGCTCCACCGCTAGCAGCATCTATTACTCTCCTTTCAATTGGCAGCAATCCTTCGTAAAAATATTGAATCAATAATTGATCCGTTATGCCATGTTGTGGGCAGCTAGCGCATAACTTTTTGAATCTCTCCCAATACTCATAGAGGGACTCAACATCTTTTTGCCGGATACTGCAGATTTCTCTGCGCAAATTAGCAGCTCGAGATGCAGGGAAAAATCGCTCCAAGAATAGTCTAGTCATTTCAGGCCAAGTATTGATTGAACCTGAAGGGAGGTAGAACAACCATTCTTTGGCGTTGTCTTCCAATGAAAAAGGGAAAGCACGCAATTTGATTTGTTCTTCAGTTACTCCGCGCGGTCGAAAGCTAGAACAAGCCACATGAAATTCCTTCAGATGCCGATTTGGATCCTTACTTTGCATTCCATGGAATTTCGGCAGAAGGTGAATCAAGCCAGGTTTCAGTTCGAAACCTTCTTCAACATTTTGGTATTGAATGCATAGTGGCTGTTGATTCACAGGAGGTGCAAGCATGTCCCGCAAAGTTGCAGGAGGTGGATTGGCCATCCCGAGAATCTCCTCTTCTTCTTCGTTTGAACAAGATTCGGAAGTAGACAATTTCTCAAAATCTGTAGTCAATTTCTGCGCAGCAGCTTTCGCTTGTTGGTTGCGCAGTTTCGTCGCCTTAGTGTTTTGTCTTGCAGTTTTCTCAATCTCAGAATCAAACAAAAGCTCACCTGTAGAAGAAGATCTCCGCAACATACAAACACTAAAGAAATGATTAGAAAGCAAATAATAAACCTTACACAAAAATCCCCGGCAGCGGCGCCAAAATTTGATAAGGTGTCAACCCACCAAAAATAAATAATCTTATTCTTTTACACTTGAGCAGTATAATGGTGAATAAGGTCGTTCTCCACAGGGATTATTGCGGTTAATTACTTGCTTGGAAAAATGGTTTTTGAATTTTAGTTGAGAAAAATATTTAAATAACAATTAAATTGAGATTCGTAAATAATAAAAATTGCAAAATAATAAAAATATGATAAAATCTAGTGGAGACAAGTCTAGCCAAGGTACTTTTCAATCTAGCCAATTAATTCGATCATCGACACAAAAGATAAATTTATTCATTCCAAATAGACAGAGTTTTATAATTAAGGGCCAACGCTCTACTTAACCAGTCTTTTCTTAATTTATCGGTAACCCCCGGACACCCTGCTAGGATTACTTCTCTAGATCAAACAGACAATTCCCAGGACCCCTGCTAGAATTAAATCTAATGACTGCTTTATGCATGAAAAAGACCCCTATCCTAATCAATAAAATCGGACACCCGTAGATTATTTAAATTAGATTATTTAATTCCACCAATTTTACCCAAAGATTCATTAGATAAAATCAATTTGCTACTTTGTTGAAATAGTGCTAAACAGCCTTCATATTTTAATCAGCGAGATATTACTTAATAAATCATACAACTGCGCACATTGCATAATAAATTAAATAATAACACAAACAATTCAAGCATAGAAATCAAATAAATATTTGGATCTGAATAAAAATAATTAAAACAAAAGTCTCACGATTTAATCGTGGCTAGAAATCCAAGTACCTCAACTAGAATAGATTAGTTGTTCATAATACTAGAAAACATCATGCTAGAATCAAAAAATAATTGTACCAAAAGCTGCTGTAGAAAACCGTGGGGGAGAAAAGAGAGGGAGGCGGCTGCTGCTCTTCTGTCAAAGAAAAGATGGAAGAATGCGGCTGCAGCCCTATTCTCTAAATAATATATGTTGTTTCTTTTACAAAGAATCCTATTCTAGTTCTAATTTACTTCCTAAAAGTCCTCCAATATGGTAACTGATCTGCTCTCTTTTCCCATGCGTATCTTTCCTTGCTCACGTGTTATGAGTCATCAATGTGGGTCCCGTACGTTTGAGAGCAAAAAAAAACTGCTTCTAAATTTTCTGCAATTCCCGTAACTGCTGATACAACATGTCACATGTTGTATTGGCAGTTCTGCTCTTAGACAATTTCCTGCTCGATTCTTCTTGCTCTTTTCAGCCCATTCTTTCTTGTTTTCATCATTTCCACCTTTTTCACCTATTCTTACAAGAGTAACTTGAAAACACCTCATTAGTAAATAAAACACACACAAAATGAATACAAATGCAATGCAAAACTATACACAAATTGCACACTATCAATCGCCAAAGTCTGGGCATCAGTGGATATTTTCTCGACATCAGGGGATAAAATGACTAATGCCAAAATCGTTCTTGACCATCACCAAAGTTGTCGGGTGATCCATACCAGTGCCAAAGTCGGGCATCAGGGGATAGAAAATGACTAACGCCAAAGTCACTTTTAGCCAACGCCAAACTCGTCGGGAGATACGTTGTTGCCAAAGTCTGGACATCAGTGTGACGACCTGGAAATTTTGTTTACTATAAATAATTTATTTACTCATATTTGTTTTCTTATTAACATGTATAGTTAATATATGATGTTTTTGAATGTTTAAATATTTTTGGACCCATTAAAGGGTTATATTTTGATGGATCTTGATTATAAGGACAGACAAATTATGTTTATATGTTTGGTAACATTTGTTATTGCTTGAAGGAGCCACGCGTCCAGTTTAGTAAGTCCCATGAAGAACTTAATAGCTTATGTAGTTATGACTACATCATGTGTACATATATTAATTAGATTAGTAAGCTGCTTAAGTGACTAGCTTATGTGCATAAAGGACAGCAGTTGCTTGTTACATGTATTAGCTGTTAAGAATCATGATGAGTAGCCATTTTATTAACCAATGATTTTATCTCAAAGCTTAATCTCAGCTTACTATAAATACCTCAATTGGAGGTAACATTTCAATCTCTTTTCTAAAGATTCTCTCTCCTAAAGTTTTTCGTTAAACCTACCATCCCTATATAATTTCAAGTTCTCCTTTCTGGGCAATTACTTCCAGAAAAGCTTTGTATTTCTCTTGTCAAGTTAAGAGGTAAGAATTTTATGTTCTCCTCTGCTTTTCGTTTTTACATTGTATCCGAAAGTAGTCACTGGGTATGCTAAGTCTTTAGGAACGAATAAAGTTGTTAAGAGTATGGTGTTTTGAGTTAATGAAAGGACGATTATGCATCTTATATTGAGTTTGTTTATCACTAGATATCGTTGGTGCTCATGGAAGACTTCCTTTTATTAGAGACAAGTTCTATGATCAGTCTCTGATGAGATAATGTTAGTCTCTGATGAGTTAACGTTAATCTCTGATGACATTAGCCTTAGTCCCCGATGGGTTAAGATGACGCCATCAGTCTCTGGTAAGTTAACGTTAGTCTTCGATGACGTCACCTTTAGTCTCTGATGGGTTAAGATGACGTCATCAGTTTCTGATGAGTTAACGTTAATCTCTGATGATGTCACCCATAGTCTCTGATGGGTAAAACTTAGTCTCTGATGACTAATGACGTTAGTCTCTGATGAGCATCTAAGTTTTGTCTCCGACTGATTTGGCATTGAACAAGTGAGTATGGCGTTGAACATTTATCCACCGAGGAGTTTGGCGTTAGACAAATCATCCACTGATGTGTTCATCGATTACTTGGGGAGTTCGGCGCTGAACAAGTTGGCACCCGATGAGTTTGGCGATGAACAAGAACATCCCCTGATGGGCACTATATCCCCTGATGGATGAATTATCCCCTGACAGGCATACATCCCCTGATAGGTAATGTATCCCCTGACGGGTGAACCATCCCCTGACGAGTAAAATTTTCCTTGACAGGCAACTTTGTGCCTTGATAACCATCTCTATTCTAAATAGTCATCTTTCAAAGTATGAATTTCTCATGTTATACCAACAATGATGTTTTATAAAATCCTTTTGCAACCAGTATAGTGAATTTTAGCTAAGGACCAAGACAAGTATATACTCATTCCACTTCCTTTCTTACTGATTACGTAGAATCATTATTTTGATTTATGTAAATGAATGATGTTAACGCCTATGCAAGATGATGATCTCTTTGATGGTTAAGTAACGTACGATCATTGATCCGATGTACGTGAAAAGATGTTGATTATTGAGCTATATGTTTTTGGGTGATTGCTAGTTGTTTAAAATCGCTAGCACACCAAAAGATGATGAAGATTATGTAAGGGTGTTGCAGGTCGTGAACTTGTATGCACACCCGAGCATGGCCTGTATGGATATATAGTTATGTTATTGGCAGTCAGTGCTTTTAATTGTTGAGCACGCCAAGGTTATTGGCAGTCGCTACTTTTAATTGTTGAGCACGCCAAGGTTTTTAAAACAAGAAAATGTTTTCAAGAAGATATATCCATATGGGAAGTTAAGGGGTTGTTGCATGCTTTCGCCTGGTATTCTAGTCAATGATGATAGGGAATGAGAGACCGAGGCATCGGTAATCAGACCCACGCAGATTAATTGGTTTTTGCAAGTGACTACGTATGTCAAATGATGGAATCAAATGACCAGGTTGACCAGCTGAGATGAAATTTGATTGTTAAAGGAAGTCAGATAATGATCAGTCTGGTCAGGTGATGCATTATCTGATGAAGAGAGGGCGAATCAAGATTTATTTTTAAAGAGGGTTATTCCTTTGATATCACTCGGGAACCCTAAATGTTACATGTTTATTGGTTTATCAGGAGGTTTGGCATTGCTTCGCCCATCCTTAATGAATATTAAAGCTTTTGAAATATTTGTTCTTCTTGCTTATGAATATATACTTGCTGAGCGTAAACGCTCATGTGAAATGCTATGAAATGTTTTTCAGGTTATGTCAAGAAGGCCGAGTCGCCTAATAGAGGAAAAGAGAAAATGGCATAGTGAGAGCTTCTTAATTTCTCTCCTATAGATGACTTTTAAAGGGAAAGTGAAATGGAAGGCCATCATAGAAATGTTTAGGTTGTAAGGCCAGATGGGCCATCTAAAGTTAGTTTTCACTGCAGCTTGTTTATTTTCAAGCTTTGAAGTTTTGTAAGAAGATGTGAACCTTAAGATGTTATTATGATGTTTTTGAGGATTTATTTCTCGTGCGATTATGTAAATGGTTGGCATGATGTTTTTGTCACTTTTTGTGGAGTTATATTTGTTTTCTGGGGATCTTGGGGCTGTCACCCAAATTGTTGATAGTGCCTGAGGCTCGGCTCGGGGGACTTCTCTGGGGCCGCCACATCAGGCCAAATTACTCAGAGCCAAACTCTTCGGGCAATCCAATTCATCGCCAAACTCTGGGCATCAGGGGAAACATTTTTCTCGGCATCAGCGGAAGTGTTTGAGCATCAGGGGATATTCTCTAGGCGTCAGGAGATGTTTCTGAGCATCAGAGACTAGAGCGTCAGGGGATGAATTAGCCGTCAGAGACTACCGCATTAGAGGATGAAAAATTAGCCATCAGAGACTAACGCGTCACGGGATAAATTACACCATCGAAGACTAGCTCATCAGAGGATAAAATTGCTCATCGGAGACTAATGTTATCCCATCAGAGACTAAGTATATGTTCACCAGCGACTAAAATTAGCCGTTAGAGACTACTTTTATCCCATCAGAGACTAAGCAGGGCTCATCAGAGACTAAGTATATGTTCACCAAAGACTAAAATTAGCCGTCAAAAACTAATTTTATCCCATCAGGGACTAAGCGGGGCTCATTAGAGACTAAGAAAATTGCTACGTCAGAAATTGCTGCTTGGGGTTACAAGAAGTCATCACTACATCAAAAGATAAAATGTTCATCAGAGATTGAAGTAACATGTGGGATGGAAACCGACTGACTCCATCAATCCATTAAATCAGCAAAATCTAAGAAATAGAAAAATAAAGAAGGTTTTTCAATAGGAAAAGAACAGCTGCAATGGATGTCACATAGCGGTCTTGGCGTGCAAGAAAGCCATCTGGGAAAAGCGGAAGTTCTGTGACAGAGCTACAATTACCGGAGTAATATCAGAAATATCTTAAGAGATAGCTTATGGAGGAAGCCTGGAGGACAAAGGAGCTGGGCCTATAAATAAATACCTTGAGAAGAAGAAAAAAAGGAGAGAGGGCGGGGGATATAAAGAGAATATATAGAGAACATATAGAGAGATAGAGAAAAAGAGAGAGAGAAAGAGAAAGAAAGAGGAAGTGAACGGAGAGGACATTTGAAAGTTTTTAGTTTAGCAAAGGAAAAGGCCCTATTTTCCTTACACCGAGATGTTAGAGTGTATGCCCTAGTGGCCAATCATGTAATGATTATGACACTATATTTATGTTATGTTTTGGTTAAATTATAATTTATTATGTTTTATTTACTGCGTTATATAAATGTTAACATAATAAATGTCCTTAGAAGAATGATACTAATTATATGGATTCAAGTATGTGACTTGAATATGAGATCATATAAGTATGTAATGTATCATTATTCTTAAATGTCCCTAGTCGAGTATCATTGTCAGTGGGACAACAATAATACATTGAGACTAGTATGTGGATTAACTGATGGTCATATCTCATTGGTCATAAATATATACGAGATATATTAAGTTGATACATAGGTACATGTTAGAGAACATAGTACTGGACAGACCCACCATGAGAATTCTACATGGAGCGTTATGCTATGTGTCATAAGTAATTCTCATAGTGACAATGATGTAATGGTCTTTCGACCTGAAGTCATGACATTTCTACAGAAGGAGTTATGCGTTTTGACATTATCAAAAGTCACCTTTAACCGGGTGGACGATAAAGGTGATTGTTGGATGCATAATGAGTTATGTGAGAAATGAGAATGATGTAGATGGAATTTAACCCTCTTATAAATTAAGGGTGATATCTATAGGCCTCTTGATTGAGTGAGACTATAAAATGCATGGCCATGCTCAAATAGAGATTTGTTTCATATAGTCTACTCATTGATCAAGAAAACTGAGATTAAATTATGAAGAGGATGACACATCCATGCCTTGAATTTAATCTTAGATATCATGGTTAAAAGGATTAAATTACATTGAAACATTGGTCACGAAAGGTAACGTCAAATTTATGACTTTATTATTACTTGGGTAACAGTGATGTATTACTAGATGTCACTCACTGTTTATAATTTTATAATATGATTTAAAATTATTGCCAATGTAATAATAACTTACAGGGTCACACACAAAGAACATTCGTCAATGAGATATAATTTAAATGTCAATGATTTTAATATATCAATAAGATTGATTTAATTAAATCATGACTTTTAAATTATATATATATATATATATATGTAATCTGTATGAAGTAGAGTCCTTTGGAAGGAAATACGAATATATATTTATTTGTATATATATATATATATATATTAATTAAGTGAGACTTGATTAAATATATATCTAATAAATATAAAATTCGGATTTTAAGTCTCCTAATTAGATTAGGTTTTGGAATTAGTCTATAAAAGACTATATATATGATATATCAGCTATTCTCTCTAACCCAACGTTTCACGTATTCTAAGAACCCTAGTTGCTCATAAGAGAGAGACTAGAGTTCAGAGATATAGAGAGAAAAGAGAGATACAGATTGTACAGCTAGTATTGTAACTTTTCTTGTTCGAATCGTGAGACGGTTCGTGGGTGTTCATGTGGATACCGTAGATACGCTGTCCAGTTGGATTGCGTTAAAGATTTGGAGACGATCAACACCTTCACCAAAGCTTCAGATTCGCACAATTAATCGGTAAAATCTTAAACTATCTGTATTAAATTGTTTCGCATAGATCCTTGGGTTTGGGTTTCGTTTTGTTTTATTTTAATCGTATTTTTCCACTGCGTTTTACCTACGAAATCCAACACGAGATTATCCATGTAATTCCTTGTTCCATATCAATCTAATAGAAGCTTGATTCATATTTGTTTATCTATCCTGCCCTTTGTTTCTCCATCTCTTACTTTGATCAAGGTTAGTTTCATATTCCTATAATAGGTTGATTTCCAGTCAAGAATAGCTCTGCCCATAGCTACTTCTTTTGGAAACATCATCCAATCTCACATTCTATCGTAAATGCATTTCATCTTGACAAAACTTTTGTGTAATCCCAGTTCATATAATGTAAGCCAAAAACTTGACTTTTCATCCTGTTATCCATATGTACATATTTGCACATTTATGACATCTTTTCTAACCTTTCGTTCCTATTTTCTAATCTATTGTTTGGTGTTCTATCTGAGCTAATGATTCATAGAGTTCAAACCCTTCTTGGACAATAGTGGAGAGTCTGAAATAAAGGGGCCAACATTCAGTGAGATTCATCTTGTTTAGTTTAAGATAGCTATTTTTTAGACAAGGTTGTAAGTTTGGCTTGTTTCGGGTAGGAATAGTTTGGTTCTACTTTGGGACTGGTCCTTCATCTGTAGTCTATTCCTCGTAATATGTAACCAAAACTGAATAGTGGAAATGTAGAAGCACACACATACACTGACACACACCTGCACTGCTAACAGACTTGTTCCACTTTTGAACAACTTTGGGTTTTAAGAGATGATTTCATGGAAATAAAATTTAAAAAAGCAGTCACTAGTTATAGTGAGGATAGGGGGTTCCTAACACCTTTCCCCTGTTCAACCTAGCAACGAACTCAGTTTTTCTTGGTTTCTCCTTGTGTGACGACCCCAAAATCCCTTAAAGGATTAGGGCTTCGTCAAAAGAAGGAAAAGATAACCATACATCCAATCATAGCATAAATACTGAATAAGGGCAGTATTAGAAAGTTATTACAACCCAAGAATGATACAATTACAGCGGAAGCTATTACATCATCTTTAATTACAACCCAAAATCAACACTACTTTTAATATCTTCCTTCCTCCTTTCAAATCTTCCTTCCTTCCTTCCTCAGTTTTATCAAAAGAATATATATCTTAGCAGTTTATCATCTTTGTTTTACCCTTATCAGAGGGTTCAGCCTTAGCGTTCTGTCCTGCAAGACATTAAAATTCAACATGGGTGAGCGATTTACGCCCAACAAGTATATACACATCGAAGAAGTATATAAGCAATTTAAAAGAATGTATCTGGAACATCGAAGGAAGTTCAAGTCTATTTATGAGGCTTGGTGAAGCAATGCCAAGGCCTTGGAAACCTTCAAAGATCATTGAGGATTCACTGATGATACACTACATGTGACCCTCCTTGAAGAAAGATAGGTATACACCCGAGCATAACTTCCTCAAAATATCCATCGGGGGCTAAACCCGTGGATCTACTAACCATACAGTACACAGCTGGCCAAACTGGACTGCATGATCCCTCTTGTGTGGACTACGTAGTCACTTATCATTCCTCTAGGTCAGGTGAAGAACACATCAGCACCTTTCCTTTCCTCTTACCAACCATGTGGCAAAACCCATTTAAGAGACATCATTCTCATTCATTTGCACAGATATAAGATTGTAACATAGCTGAAATTCAAAGCTCATTTATATCCATGCATCATCATTTATATCATGCTAGCGGAATTTAAAGCTTAGCATGCTCATTCATAAAAAAAAAAAATAACAATTGAAACATAATTCAAGCCTTGCACGCATATCGAATCAAATGATAACGCGTTAACTGAAACAAACATCAGATTGAATGTATATATTTGCATCAACTTGTAATTAAACATAAGATTGTGAATATACTTGCCTCGGTCCTTTGCACTCAATCAAATTTAATTTACTCGTGAGTGGAAAATTCTGTAAGAATATACATATCACAAGATGGATTTAATATCTTGGTTAAAGTATAAGAGAAAATGTACATGTGATGTCCTTAACTTTTAACGTCTCAATCTGATATGAAAGCTGTTGAGGTTAAGAAATCAATTAAAACATCTTAAAATAATTTAAGAAAATAATATTTTATAGTTTTAAAACAAACTGTGCATCAGGGAATTACTACACTTTAACTCATCGGAGACTACGGATGACGTCATCAGAGACTAAACTTAGTCTATCAGAGACTAAGGCTGACATCATCAGAGACTAGCAACTCATCAGGGACTGATGACGTCATCTTAATTCTATTGGAGACTAAGAGTGACGTCATCGGAGACTAACTCATCTCATCAGAGACTAATGACGTCATCTTAACTCATCGAGGACTAATGATGACATCATCAGAGACTAACTCATCTCATCAGAGACTAAT
>CM025786.1:59458795-59477497 GCA_014636745.2 Centella asiatica
AGACTAAACTTAGCCTGTCGGAGACTAAGGCTGACGTCATCAGAGACTAAACAACTCCTCAGGGACTGATGACGTCATCTTAACTCATCGGGGACTAATGATGACATCATCAGAGACTAACTTCTTTCATCGGAGATTAACTCATCTCATCAAAGACTAACTTAGAGTCTCACAGAGACTATTTTACAAGGTCAGAGACTAACTCAAACCTATCGGAGACTAGGTTAAGGCCTGTCTGAGATACAGGGTCGTCTTCCTCACTCCTCCATGGGTGGTGCTCTCAACCATAATCACTGTGATAGCATCTACTATACCAGGAATATCAATGAAATTGCTCAGGATACCATTCCTATGAACGTGGAAAATATACCATACCGGATTAGTCGATTCGACTTGAAATTGTCAAGTCATTCATAACTGTTTAGTCAAAAAACAAGGTCAAAACTCATCATTTTCTCAGTGATACGTAACATTCCTATGGTCTGCATGCCATCCTAGACACGGTTTAGGGTTCAAACTCAGGTTGAAGAATACTCAAGCATAGGGTTGCAACTACTGACAAAAGAATGTTTGGTAGTTAAGAGTTTTTCTACCAGGTGGTTGTCAACATTTTTACACTCATCTTGGGTAGCTTTTGAAATAAATGACATTAACTCCGGGCGTTAAAACATGCATCAAGTCATACTTTTGGAAATAAATGAACAAGGTATTAAACGCGGTATGTATGACCGAACAAAAGTGTAAGAAATAGAGCAGGACTTTAATGAGATGCTCTTACCTCCTTGGTAGCAAGAAAGAGTTAAAAGCTCTAGTTGTTCTTCCCAAAAGGACAGTTGTTTAGAGAGTAAGTTTGAATTTGATGGTACACCGTATAGAAGTTTATGAAAGTGGGGCAAGGGTTGTACCAACGTGATATATATATGTCACCTGTTTAGCAACAAGGGCCGTCGGATTTATTTGATATAAGATGTTGGCTATGAAAAGAAAAGAAGTGACTGATGAGAAAAAGGTTGGTTGCAACTGCTGCTAGTACCCATCGGTCGTTTATCATAGCCCACTCTATGGTACAGATGGAGGTGATGCACATTAAATGCTACTGTCTCCCCGCAGTAGGTTATAAAATAAAACGGGTACTGTAGCTAATCTTGTTCACACTTGGTGAGCCCTTTTTCCCGCGTGAACACACCCTCTCACAAGACAATTCTTGAATGCAATACCCTTTTTAAATACTTGAGCTTTAAAATACATTTAAAATCTTTTGGACATCACATTGCCATTGAATTTTTATAAGAAAGTATAATTTCATTATTTATATCCAATAAGGAAATAAACCTTCATGCAGAAAATAAAATAAATCTCATAATCAAAATTCCATTGAGATTTTCGGGTTCTCACAGTGCCATACTTTGGATCATCAATCAGGACTCAATTTGGAATGGTACAAACAATCCCAAAGTTGGAAACAAATAAGGATTGCAAAGGGGAGATCAGCACGGGAAAAATGGGTTTCTTGTACAAAGCTTACAAATTATGGGATGTCAAAATTCAAGTCATTGAAGAGATCAACCCGCAACACTATGAAGCTCTCTGGAATATCAAGAGTGCATCCACCAACGGTTCAATATATGGAAAGAATACGGAAAGCCAAGAGAAGAACCAAGGTTGGAGAAAGTGCTAGAGGAAGGAGACAAAACAGAGATTTAAAAGCACAACTGGAAAGAATGACGCAAGAAAGAGATGAAGTTGTCCTCATCATTCAGAGACTAGGAGATAACCTCAAAATGTTCGAAAGTGCCATGGCTAGCGATTATCCAGAACCCTTTAAGAATTTTGGGATAAAAATTTTAAATTGGGTCATGGAGACGATCAGGTGTATCAACCTTGACAAATAATTTTGCAATAAAAAAAGACTTTTGAAATGTTTTGGAATTTTGATTCTATGTTAAGTTTCCCAAAAATTTTCACTCTTACATACATATAGGGCATGCATCTGATTACGTAGTAAATTTTTTACTAAAAGCCTTCTCTTACTTTCATCAAGGTAAACGAAAGAAATGAAGATTGCGCTAACCACTCAATCACAAGCTGGAAAACTGGGAGAAATGGAGAAACCATCCACCTCTGAGGAGGTAACTAGGGAAGAGTTCAACAAATTAGAGGACCAACTAGAAAAGATCAAAATAATGATGGCACAGATGACAACATTCATCCGCAATTCAGGGGATAAGAGAGAAGAAGGAGAGGCTTCTGGAGAAAAGAAAAATGAAAGAATAGAGTCAACTGATGACAAGGAAGAGAAACAGATGGAAAACAGTAAAAAGAAGATAATCAAGGAAGCCACCATCGACAAAAAGATTTAGGCCTTGGAGGAAAGTGTAAGATATATGAAAGAAGTGAAAGGGTCCAGGGGAATAGATCAAGCGGAGCTGTACCTATTCCTAGAAACCAATTTTCCTAAAAACTTCAAGATGCCAGAATTACAAAATATTCTGGATCAGGTCTTCCATTACAACACCTAATTATGTACAGGACACAATTGGGGCCATATGAAAAGGATGAAGGAATGAAGATGAAATAAATAGGAAGGTTATAACCATCAGGGGGTAGTCCATGAGAAATGACTCAAAACAACGGACCCATGTACTAAAACCAGCCAAAACAATGATAATCTAGATTCCAAAACAAGATCCAGTAAAAGATCTGAAGGCAGTACCGTGGAGATATGAGATAAAATATTCCAACGCAGAAGGAGTTGAGATAGCGTGGAATACACAACAAGAGAAGGTGGTGAACTACATAAAAGGAAAGCTGATGAGTGCATACAAATGAAGAATTTATCCATCCCTGATGTCAATCCTAACACTCTAGAAGCCCCTTCGACAGATAGAGTCAATTTCCTAGACAACAGATCAGGGGATACCCCATCAGGGGTCCATTCATCAGGGCATACATCATCAGGGGATAACTTTAACCCTGATTTAAACATTAATTCAGGGGGAGTTTTCTCAGAAGTTGTGAGCACTGACTTAGGGGGAGGAGATGATAATCAAACAAGCTCATCAAGATACATCTCTAATCCCAAATGGTCTAGGAGTCACACAACATATTTAATTATTGGTGACCCAAACAAGAAAGTGCAGACCAGAAAGGCAACATCTAATGAATGCTTATATGCTTGTTTTCTTTCACAAGTAGAGCTAAGGAAACTTGAAGAAGCCATTCAAGATGCAGATTGGATAATGGCTATGCAAGAAGAGCTGAATCAGTTTGAAAGAAATCAAGTATGGAAGTTGGTACCTAAACCCAAAGATAGAATCATAATAGGTACCAAATGGGTATTCAGAAACAAGATGGATGAAGCTGACATTATTATCAGAAACAAAGCAAGACTGGTTGCAAAGGGTTATCTTCAAGAGGAAGGGATTGACTTTGATGAAACTTTTGCACCAGTAGTCAGACTTGAGGTTATAAGAATTTTCTTAGCCTATGCAGCACATTCAAACTTTAAAGTTTATCAAATGGATGTGAATAGTGCCTTTCTCAATGGGAAATTGGAACAGGAGGTGTATGTCTAACAACCTCCGAGGTTTGAAAGTTCAAAATTTCCAAATCATGTATTCAAATTAGAAAAGGCACTTTATGGACTGAAGCAAGCTCCTAGAGCTTGGTATGACACACTGTCTAAGTTTCTGGTGGAGAACAAGTTTTTAAGAGGTATCATCGACAAGACATTGTTCTTTAGACAACACCAAGGTCATCTGATTTTGGTTCAAATATATGTTGATGATATTATCTTTGGATCCACTGACACTAGACTGTGTGAAAAGTTCTCCAAACTCATGCAAAACAAGTATGAAATGAGTTTGATGGGTGAATTATCTTATTTCTTGGGATTGAAAATCAAACAAGTCACTGATGGGATTTACATTCATCAGACTAAATATGCTAAAGAACTTCTCAAGAAATTTGACATGGAGGACTCAAAAGTAGCAAAGACACCTATGGCCACTACAACCAAGATTGACCTTGATAAGAATGAAAAGAAAGTTGATCTGAAGACTTACGGGGGAATGATTGGATCACTGCTGTATCTAACAACAAGTAGGCCTGACATTATGTTTGCAACATGACTTTGTGCAAGATATCAAGCTGATCCAAAGGAGTTTCATCTCATTGCAGTGAAACAAATCTTGAGATATATCAAGGGCACTACAGAGTTGGGACTCTGGTATCCAAAGGAGTCTGGATTTGAATTGTTGGGATATTTTGATGCTGACTTTGGAGGATGCAGAATTGACAGAAAAAGTACAATAGGAAGTTGTCAATTTCTAGGAGGAAGGCTTGTATCTTGGTTCAGCAAAAAGCAGCACTCAATTTTAACATCAACTGCTGAAGCTGAATATACTGCAGCTGGAAGTTGTTGTGCACAAATTCTATGGATGAAAAATCAATTAATGGATTATGGTCTGAACTTCAATAAAATTCCAATCAGGTGTGACAACACTAGTTCCATTGCATTGCGAAAAATCCTGTGTAACATTCCTGAACCAAGCATATAGAAATCAGATATCATTTCATCAGAGAACATGTTATGAATGGAACTGTTGAACTACAATTTGTTTCTACCAACAAGCAGCTAGCAGACATATTCACCAAGGCTCTTTATGAAGCCACTTTCTTCAATCTAGTGGGAGAGGTGGGCATGGTGAGTTATGTAAAGAGAAAGTAAAATATCTAGATAAAAGTCTTGTCAGAAAGGTAGTTGGAACAAAACAAACTATCAAATGCCTAAAGTTTTGGTATTCCTAACTTATCTCATAAATTCCTGATGAAATTAATTGATATGTGATTATATATGTTAATACTGTAAATATGTATATATGTATT
This sequence comes from Centella asiatica, assembly GCA_014636745.2. Taxonomy (NCBI): domain Eukaryota; kingdom Viridiplantae; phylum Streptophyta; class Magnoliopsida; order Apiales; family Apiaceae; genus Centella; species Centella asiatica. The sequence continues at coordinate 59,463,683 of CM025786.1, forward strand.
TGTGTATATTGTATTTTTTGTTTGTTTGTATTTGTTTTTGACTGATGTATTAGGGTCAGGGTCTTTGTCAAGGTGCATCAGGGTCAGGGTATCCAACTCGCGCATCAGGGTCAGGGTATTCAACTCGTGCATCAGGGTCAGGGCATCCGTCTTGTGCATCAGGGTAAGGTAAAGTGCTTTTAACTGCATTAGGGGATTATGTTCAGTAAAGTGATGACAACTCATTAGGGAGTTCTTCTCTCACTGATGATGTGTCATAATAGAACTGAAATGACTCCCTGATTGCGTGTTTTCAGGAGTAGTTTTCAAATGTCAAAAGGCGGGTATTTATACTCTATCTCTCCTACTCTTTAAAGCACCTTAAAACATTTAATCTATCTTTGATATTTACTCGAGTTTTCTTTTTCTCTCTCTCATATTCACAGTAATCCTAGAACTTCAACTCTTCAACACAATCAATGGCACCCAACAACGTTCAACATCTTCCGAGGAATCTGGTGGTTCGACCCACAAATTATGTGGGTTTCTCCAACATTGATGAGGTGAGTGATTGCTTCAAGCCAATGATGAATTATCTACTCAACTCTGAGTATAGTCAAGTAATCTTCACCAATGAAGAAATGTTGGGGGAAGCACTGTCTCAACTCTGGACAAGTGCAAAGTTCATGTACTCCACAACAAAGCCTGATGTGGTAAAGGGAATCTCGTTCAAGATTTCTTCTAAAAAGGGTAAAATAACTCCTTTCAGAATTAATTCTGCTCTGGGGATACCTTATTAAGACCTTATGGAAGTACCATCGGATGCTGAGCTGCTTGATTTCTTGAGGGAACTAGGCTACAATGCTACTCTCTCTACAGCGTTAAAGTTCAAAGACCTCAAGAGGGTCAACGTGTAGCGAGAGATTTCTAATCTCTTTGACAACATCACTAAGGTGTTCTCAGGTAAGTCTTCTAATTTTGAGGTAATAACTTCTTTAACCTTGAAAATAGCTTTTGCAATAATTAAAAATGTAAATATAAACATAGGAAAATTAATTTTTGATGATCTTGTAAATAAATTGGGTAGTTTTAATTCTAGGAAATCAGAAGTTTATTATGCTAGGTTTTTGTATATGATTATTAAGGACCAAATTACTAATATTTCTTTTGAGAATGATATTACTGTACAGACATACAAGCAAACAAAGAAATTGTTTGCAGAAATAATGGGGCACCGCCGGAAATCCCTCGAAGCTGGGCCTCGGGCACTGTCAGCAATTTGGGTGACAGTCCTCGAGATCCCCAGGCTGGGACTCCGAGCTACACCAGAAAATTACAACACAACATCACAACAGTAAAACAAACAACACAACTAAGCATTTACAACATTCATGCGAGAAATACATTCTCAAAAACATCATTATAAAATCTTAAGGTCCCCATCATCTTACAAAACATCAAAGCTTGAAAATAATTAAGCTGTAGCAGAAACAAACTTTAGATGGCCTATCTGGCCTTATAATCTAAACATTTCTATGATGGCCTCACGTTTCACTCTCCCTCTAAAGGCCATCTAAAGGAGAGATATCAAGAAGCTCTCACTATGCCATTTTCTCCTTTCCTTTACTAGGCGACTCAGCCTTCTTGACATAACCTGTAAAACATTTTCATAACATTCCACATGAGTGTTTACGCTCAGCAAGTATATATTCATAAGCAAGAAGAACAGATAATTCAAAAGCTTAAATATTCTTCGAAGTTGGGCGAAGCAATGCCAACACCTCATGATAATCAATAAACATGTATCATTTAGGGTACTCGAGTGATATCAAGGGTTAACCCTCTTTCAATAAATCATGATTCGCCCTCTCTTCATTAGATAATGCATCACCTGACCAGATTGATCATTATCTAACTTCCTTTAACGATCAAATTTCATTCCAACTGGTCAACCTGGTCATTTAATCCATCATTTGACATACGTAGTCACTTGCAGAAAGCATATGGTCTGCAAAAAGTCTGATTACCGATGCCTTGCCTCGGTCTATCATTCTCTATCATCATTGGCCAGAATACCAAGCGAAAGCATTCAACAGCCCTTTAACTTCCCATATGAAATATATCTTCTTGAAAACATTTTCTCATTTTAAATTGGCACGATCAACAATTAAAAGCAGCGACTGCCAAACACATTTGCGTGCTCAACAGATAAAAGTCGACTACCGATGATTTTTATATATACCCATATGGAAGTTGCTTAGGTGTGCATACAAGTTCACGACTGCAACACCCTTGCCTTATCATCGTCATCTCTTGGTGTGCTAGCGACTTTAAACAGCTAGCAATCACCCAATAACCTATAGCTCAATCATTAACATCTTTTCACGTACATCGGATCAATGATCGTACGTTACATAATCATAAAAGAGATCATCATCATGTATAAGCTTTAACATCATTCATTTACGTAAATCAAAATAATGATTCTACGTAATCAGTAAGGAAGAAAATGGAATGAGTATATACTTGCCTTGTTCCTTAGCTAAAATCACTATATTGGCTGTAACTCAATGGGCTGGTAGTCAATAATGCCAGAATGATTTCCTCTATAAGGCCGTAACATTGAGACATGAAAAATATCATGAACATGACCTAAAGCTGGGGGTAGTGCTAGTTGATAAGCCACTTCACCAATATGGCGGAGTACTTCAAAAGGTCCAATAAAACGAGGACTTAACTTTCCTTTTCGTCTGAAGCGCAATATGCCCTTCCAAGGTGAGATCTTGAGCAACGCATAACCTCCTACTTCTAATGTTTGATCTTTTCGTTGTTGGTTTGCATATCCTTGTAGTTCCAACTATATGGCTAACATTTTGTGGTTGATATTGTTGCGGAGAAAACCTTGGTTGGAAAACATTTGGTGCCTGACTTGGGCAATTGGTGGCAGTATGCCTAGATTGACGGCATTTGAAACACAAACCGGTTCCTCTTAAACACTGGGAAGTTTCATGGTTTCTTCCACATTTGCCACAAATAACAATCCTCTTTTTATTCTCACTTAAATCCATACTGAAATTTCTTTTCCTACTATTATCGTTATACCTATTTCCTTCCTCTTGTTTCATAATGACCGAACTGGTTTGTGATTTTCCTTGTCCTCCAATCCTTTGATTAAGATTGTTACTAAAATAACTTCATTTCCTTTGTCCTTCTTTGCGTTTCTCCCAGTTAAATTCCCGGAGTAGCTTGCCACTTTTCTTTGTTACCTTCGATCTTTGAACAACTTCAGCATAGTTGTTTAAACACAACATAACAATCTTATCCTGCAACCATGGATTTAAACCATGCTCAAACCTTCTTGTCTTCCTTCTCTCAATATCTACCAAATGCGGGGCAAATCTTTGTAGTTCATTAAACTTCTTCTCATACTCTTCTACAGTCATGCTCCCTTGTCTCAATTCTAGGAATTGTTTTTCTAGCTCATCCGCAGCATTGGTTGGAAAATACTGGTTATAGAAAAATTCTTTAAACTGGGACCAGGTGACAACTTGATCAATTTCAGGGACTATTTGTTCATTCCTACTCGTCAATCACCTAGTCATTTCTAATCGTTCGTTATTTTCCCACCAATAACTAGCTTCTCCTTTCAATAGATATGTAGCATATTCCGTCTTAAGGTCATTAGTTACTTTAGCAATACGAAAAGATTTCTCCATTTCCTTAATCCAAATTTGAGCGGTAGTGGGACCTCCATTACCATTAAAAGTAGGTGGACAACTATTGGTAAAGTCCTTAAATGTCACCCTTGTAGGTTGGAGTGGAAGTGCTCGGTTATTGTTTCTTTGAGAGGCTTCCTTAATTATATTTACCAATAAGGCAATAGGATTCTCTGGATTTATCGTTTTCTGGATTGTTATTCAGGTTAGGGTTCTCTTGATCAGCTTGGTTGGTAGCTTGACGGGTTCGAGGTCTTCCTTTCGGGGCCATTTCCTATAAATTAAGGAAAATATAAACTTACCATCGAAAATTCCTTCTCTCTTTTAAAGAATAACATACACAAATAGGAAAGAGAATTTCCAAATTAAATCATCAAAATATATATATTAAGTAACAAAAGTTACATTATAGCAAATTTGTATAATAAAGCTTCCTTGTTACAACATTATACAAAAACATAACAACACTGACTACTACCGATGCCTAATATAAGGGTTGGGAATCAAGTTCACTCATTGTTTTGCGTGCAAAATGATACGCTCCCTCAACCTTCTCTATAAGATTATACATCAACTGATCTCGATTTGGTACAGTAGGCTAGCGTAGCCTAAGATAATTACTAACCGAGATCACCACTTCTGTTAGAGTCTCAGTGAGAACTAAGGACACATCCTAAAATGATACCCTCCAAAGGTCCAACAGTCTGCTAGTTCTTTGATGAGCCATTGACTGACGCATCATGGTGGTATTACGTGTAGCCAACTCTGATTGTATTATACGAATTCTGCGTTGAAGGTAATAACAGAATCCATTTGGAAAAGGCAAGGGTACTGGATTTTCTGGTGGTGGTACTGTAGGTGCAACATTTGATAAGGTAACTGGTGCAGAAACAGCGTGTGGAGTGGCTGACACCGTAGGTAGTTTATGCCTATCTGTAGGAGAACCTCTTATTTGGGAAGGATCTAGGGATGGAGAAACTATTGGATCATGGGGTGAGGAAGGACTCTTCATATGAACTGAAAAACTTGACCCCTCAAATGGGTTGGTTGGGTTCTGTTTAATTCCCTTAGGTTCTGTAGACCCCTTTACATGTTTATCAGAATCTCTAGGCACCTCAATACAGAAAACCTGAGTTAGTTTATTCACTCTTTTGTGAGGAGTCACTCGCCAACAAGCACCTGTCCTCCCACGATTGACATCTAACAGATGGTGTCTACCAGACTTGAAAGGTTGAGCTGCCTTATTACTAGGGATATGCTCCTTCTCTGAACTTTTAACCATAGGTGCCTTGCCCTTATCTACATGTCCGGGAGTAGGTGGATTCATCTATAAGGAAACATAGCTTAAATAAATATCAGCTTAACATTTATAATAAGGATTTAACTTACATACTAATACTGTAACAGGATGTACAACAAATTCAACGTGAATTGTTCTATCTTATAACCTCTCATCTAACCTGATAACCCAAGAACAACCGAGACTCAACTTCGACATCTATCTCTTATTCAACTCTCCTTATCCTATCAGTCATTTCCTTACTTTACTAAATCCCAAATTCTATTTTCCAACAGAGAACAGGTCTCATAATTGGCGCTTGGCTGCTATTCTCTGATACCAACTGTGGCGCCCCCGGAAATCCCTCTAAGCCTAAAGGAGTCGGAGACTAAAGCTTAAAGGAGTCAGAGACTAAAGCTTACGTCATCAGAGACTAAAGTTAAAAGCATCAGAGACTAAGCTGACGTCATCGGAGACTAAATAACTTTATTGGAGACTACACAATCTGACGTCATCAGGGACTAAAAGCACCAGAGACTAGTGATGACATCATCAGAGACTAAAACATGAAGCATCAGACACTAAGACTTGATTTATTCTCTGATTGATACAGAGTTCGAATTGAATGAGGAATGTCTTTCGTATAAAGCTAGATATTATTGAAGACGTAGTTAGAAAGGAAACTAACCAGAAATCTATTCCTATCAAAAAGGAAAGATTGTATTTGATTCGAATAAGGAAGCTGAATCAATATTGATTTAGAATAGGAAAACTGTGAATTCAATTTTTAGAGAAGCTGTAATTAGGTTTACAGAGAATTTTTTTTTTGAAGCTGTATAGGTTTTTCATAGTTTGTATCTTTTCCGATACAGAATAGAAAAGAAGCTGACGATCATATTTATTATGATTGTTAGAATTTGAAATCAGTTGTGAAATCAATATAGCAATTGTTTATAAATTGATTTGAGTTCTTGTTCTTTATATTCCGCAAGAAAATTTAATTTCTTAAAGAACAAGTAATTCGAAAAGTATTCCAAGAACTTGTATTGAAACCCCCCCCCCCCCCCCTTCTATATGTTCTCGGCATCTCATTGGGAAAACAATTGGTATCAGAGGCTTTAATTGAATTTACTCAATTAACACGTTCCAAGAGATGGCTAATGATGAAACAAGCAGCTCTAGCATAATGACGTATGCGGGAAGTCGTGATGGTGGTACTAGAATCTCTATTCTTAAATGAGAAGAACATCCAATGTGGAAGCAAAAGATGTACATGCACTTAAGAGCAACAAATCTAGATTATATTGATAGGATTGAGAAGGGTCCCTATCTACCCAGGAAATTTATTCCTGCTAAAACCGTCGATGGATCTGTTGTGGCGGAACACTTTGAACTTGCTCCAGAATGTGATTATACAAACGAAGACAAGTTACAAGTGTTAAAGGATGCTAAGGTAATGAACATACTCTATAATGGAACTGATAAAAATATGTTCACAAGCATCATAAATTGCACGACATCTAAGCAAATCTGGGACACCATCAAAGTTCTATGTGAAGGAACTGACCAAGTCCAAAAGAACAAAAGGTCATTGTTGACACAACAATACGAGTTCTTTCAAGCAAAGCCTGGTGAACCAATAACATCAGTTTATGACAAGTTCAACACTTTGCTCAACGACCTGAAAATACTTGGAAAGTCCTATGATAATAAGGATGTCAACACCAAGTTCATGAGATCTCTCCCACCAAGTTGGGATCCAAAGACTACTGCAATAAGAGAGGCTCATGACTTGGATATCCTCACATTGGACAAGCTCTACAAAAATTTAAAGACATATGAACTCGAAGTAGAGCAACGACAACGCATGCATGGCAGGGACAAAGTAACTGCAATATCAGAAATTGATCAAAAGATAGTAAATGTTGTTGATAAGAGTAAAAATAAAAGATTAAATATTGGGTTCATGACAAAGACACAGTTAAGTAAAAAATTGGAAAATCTTCCAGATAAAATGGCTGAAAAATCAGTGAAGTTAAGCAGAAATAAGAAAAATAGGAATGGAAAAATTGGCATTAATAAATATACAAATTATGCTAGAATGCCTGATGCTCCTAGAAAGACATGTCATGTATGTGTTAACCCCAACCACATAGCTGTTAACTGTAGGAGTAAAAATAAAATTCCTATGACTGAGACTGCACCTTCAAAGAGAATAAAAGATAAATCATCTGTAAAAAGGTTAAATCATCTTTGCATTAACAATGAGAATTCTAAGCTTGACAGTCTCTCACAAACAAGTAGCAAGACTAATGATTGTCTAATTAAAGTCAAAACTGTTAAAAGACAATCAACTCAATCTGAGTCAAGTCTTGAGTCTACAACTAGTGAGAAAGGACCCAAGAAAATCTAGGTTCAAAAACTCTCAAACTAGTTACTCTCTACTGTGCAGGGCAAAAAGAAGAAATCATGGTACTTGGACAGTGGCTGTTCAAGGCACATGACTGGAGATAAGACCCTGCTAAAACAGTATGAAGAGAAAAGTGGCCCAAAAGTCACTTTTGGAGATAACAGCAAAGGCCATACAAGGGGATATGGCAGTGTTGAACATGGAGATGTCATCTTCACTGAAGTAGCACTAGTTGATGGCTTAAAGCACAATTTACTAAGTGTGAGTCAACTATGTGATAAGGGATTCCATGTCACCTTCAAAGAAGATCTATGCTAGGTGTGTGACAACGAATCAGGGAATTTGATATTGACAGGGAAAAGAAAAGGAAATTTGTATGTTGCAAATCTTATTTCTTTTACTGATCAAATCACATGTCTCTATAGCAAAGCTTCAACTGATGAAAGTTGGCTTTGGCATAAGAAGCTTTCCCACTTGAATTTCAAGAACATCAACAAGCTTGTAAGGAAAGGATTGGTAGCTGGCATTCCACAATGGGAGTTTTCACAAGATGGATTGTGTGATTCATGCCAGAAAGGAAAACAAAGAAGTGTGTCATTCAAAAGCAAACCAACAACATCAATCACTGACCCTTTATAGTTGCTGCACATGGATTTATTTGGTCAAGTGAATGTGATGTCAATCTTAAGAAATAGATATGCTTTGGTTATTGTGGATGATCACACGAGGTATACTTGGGTAAAATACCTCCAGACAAAAGAAGAAGCTGCTCAGTTGATAATTGATCATATCAAGAAGATAGAAACTGAGTCAAGAAAAACAGTAAGGGTGATAAGAAGTGATAGAGGAACAGAATTCAAGAATTCCCAAGTTACTGAATTCTGCACTGAAAAAGGAATAACTCATCAATTCTCAGCTCCAAGAACCCCTCAACAAAATGGAGTTGTTGAGAGGAAAAATAGAACCCTCATTGAAGCAGCAAGGACTATGTTATAAGTGGCTAAGCTTCCCACATATTTTTGGGAAGAAGCTATAAGCACTGCTTGCTTTACACAGAATAGATCCTTGATAAACAAAGCATACAACAAAACACCTTATGAATTAATGACTGGGAGAAAATTAACTCTCAAGTTTTTACATGTGTTTGGTTGTAAGTGCTTTGTACTGAGAGACTCATCAGAAACAAGAGGAAAATTTGACAACAAGTCTAATGAGGCAATCTTCTTAGGTTATTCTTTGTCAAGTAAAGCATACATAGTATATAATCTAAGAACAAAGGTCATTGTGGAATCAATTCAAGTTGTATTTGATGATAAAAAGATTCCAGGAATGATTGGACAAGGATTGAATGAACTTCTCAGTTTTGAGAATGAATTGGATGCATGGGAATATCCATCAGAGACTACTGAAAAACCCCAAGATAGCAATGATCCCTACATAAGTGAAGGGGAGTTAATTGTTGTGCATGAAGTACCATGAACTAATACTCTATCAGAGACTAGAGTATTAGATGAAACTCAAGAGACTGGTGACATTAGTATTCCATTAGAGACTAATGGTTCACCAGAGACTAGAGTCACTGATGCACAATCAGAGACTATAGAGATAAACAGCTCAGGGGGAGCTAATAATGAAGAAGTTAATGGTTTAGGGGGAGCAGTCTCTGATCATGAAGCTAGATTGGATAACATCAATCTAGAAAATGAAGCCTCCACTTCAAGGTCAAATCTGCCACGTGCAATTCCATGGTTGAGAGACCACACACCAGATTTGATTATTGGAAGTCTAGAGGATGGAGTCAAGATTAGAAGTGCAACTCAAAATGAATGTTTATATCTTAGTTTTCTCTCAAAGATTGAGCCAAAGAAAATTGAGGAAGCACTTCAAGATCCTGATTGGATAATTGCCATGCAAGAGGAGTTAAACCAATTTACTCGAAACAAAGTCTGGAGACTGGTACCCAAACCAAGGAATAGATCAATAATTGGTGCTAAGTGGGTCTTCAGAAATAAATTTGATGAAACTGGTACAATTACAAGAAATAAAGCAAGACTAGTTGCGAAAGGATATTCTCGTGAAGAAGGAATAGATTCTGATGAAACTTTTGCACCAGTAGCAAGACTTGAAGCAATCATAAACTTCTTGGCATATGCAGCCTACAAGAACTTCAAGGTGTACCAGATGGATGTCAAAAGTGCTTTCTTGAATGGAAAATTGGAAGAGGAAGTCTATGTTTGCCAACCCCCAGGTTTTGTGGACTCCAAATTTCCAAATCATGTCTACAGGTTAGACAAAGCACTTTATGGTTTAAAACAAGCAACACGAGCATGGTATGATACTCTATCCCAATTTTTACTTGAAAATAAATTTGTTAGAGGTATCATAGATAAAACTTTATTTTATAGAAAGCAAGGCTCTGACATTATATTGGTGCAAATATATGTAGATGATATTATATTTGGGTCTACAAATGAGAAACTTTGTGAAAAATTTTCAAAACTAATGCAGTCTAGATATGAAATGAGTATGATGGGAGAATTAACATTTTTCTTAGGATTGCAAATAAAACAATCAACTGATGGAATTTTTATTAGTCAGTCTAAGTATATCAAAGACTTATTGAGAAAATATGATTTGGTTGATTGTGCATCTGCAAAAACACCCATGCCTACTGCCAATAAGCTAGATAAAGATTTAAAAGGAAAGAAAATTGATATTACTAACTATAGTTGCATGATAGGCTCTCTTTTATATCTAATTGCAAGTAGACCTGATACAATGTTTGCTACATGTTTATGTGCTAGATTTCAAGCTGACCCTAGAGAGTCACATTTGATTGCTGTAAAAAGAATACTCAGATATCTAAAGGGTACCCCAAACCTTGGTTTATGGTATCCCAAAGAATCTGATTTTAAACTAATTGGTTATTCAGATGCTGACTATGCAAGTTGCAAGCTTGACAGGAAAAGCACAAGTGGAAGTTGCCAACTTCTTGGAGGCGAACTTGTTTTTTGGTTCAGCAAGAAACAAAATTCAGTTTCTACTTCAACAGCAGAAGTTGAATACATCGCAGCTGGGAGTTGTTGTGCTCAAATCCTATGGATCAAGAATCAACTCCTAGACTATGGTATGTCATTATCCAAAATTCCTATCTTTTGTGATAATACTAGTGCCATAGCAATAACAGAAAATCCAGTGCAACATTCAAGAACAAAACACATAGATATTAGATATCACTTCATAAGAGAACATGTAAGTGAAGGTAATATCGAACTACACTGGGTAACAACTAATAAACAACTTGCAGACATATTAAACAAAACCTTTAGATGAATCTACTTTTTCTAAATTAGTTTTTGAATTAGGAATGTTGAATTATGCCTCTAAAAATTGATTAAATTTTGAAAACAAGCTGTTTAGCTGTGAGAATCTAGAAATTTTATTTCTGGAATTGAAGTTGTTCTTTGTGAACAAAATTTTTATGAAGCTAGAATTAAATTTCTGGAATGTAGCTGTTTTTTTTAATTAAACAGAATTTTAGAAGCTAGAATTTAATTTCTGGAATGTAGCTGTTATCAAATAATAGAATTTTTGAAGCTAATAATCATTAAACTTGATTGTTGGAAATATTTTGAAAGCTTAAGAGAAAGAGACTATCTTAGTCCCTGATAGTGTTTTTAATTAGTCCCCGACTGAATTAAAAAATTGAACTATCGGAGACTAACTAGTCCCCGATAGTTGTTTTTAATTAGTCCCCGACTGAATTAAAAATTGAACTATCGGAGACTACCTTAGTCCCCGAAAGTTGTTTTTAATTAGTCCCCGACTGAATTAAAAAAATTGAACTATCGGAGACTACCTTAGTCCCCGACGTCGTTTTTGGTTAGTCTCTGACTCAATCAAAATGAACTATCGGAGACTAATTGGGTCTAGTCTCTTATGAGTGAACTTATCAGAGATTAGGGCAATCTCCGATCGAGGGTAATCTGGTAGTTATCCTACCCACGATCGAAAAACGGTTCACTATCTTTAGAATTGCAAACGTTTATAATACTTTGCTAAAAGTAAAATCAAACACATTTGCAATCACAATCTCTCAAATCTTTGAAATTATTTACTCTCTACAAATTCTCTGCAATTTAACCCTTTTTCAAAGTTTCTTCAAAGTTCATAGATCTCTTCCAATGGACGCTAAAACTGTCTGTTTCTAGTTTGGAGATTTTGATTTCATTAAGACTAACCATGCAGGGGGTGGTTAACAAGCATGAATTTGAAGTCCAGTACCACCCCTTCGTGGATTTTCTTCAAAACTCCACACTAACCTACGCCATTTATGAAGCTCCCGTCCAAGCCGCTGAAGTCATCACAGCTATGTGGACCACTGCAACAATCCAGGATGAGAATATTGACTCTCCTGTGGTAAGTTTCAGGTATGATAATACTGTTTATAATATCGACCATACCGTTGTTAATAATGCTTTACACTTACCTGTGTATGAAAACTTTGACTCCCCTTCCTCTGATGAAGAACTTCTTTCTATGTTTAAAAACTTACATTATTCTGCTGAAATTAGTTCTGTTGGGTCTATTACACGACCCCATCTAAGGCAAGAGTGGTCATTGTTCTTTGATATAATAACTAAAGCATTTACTTCAAAATGTAGTGGCTATGATGCTATCACTACACTCACACAACAAATTGCTTTTAGTGTGTTGTATGATAGACATCTAAACATTGGGCTTTTAATTCTGCAAAATCTTTTGGTAAAACTGAAATCTGGTAATAAAAATAAAATTTATTATGCTAGGTTTTTGATGATGATTGCTTATTATCTAATCCCTAACCTTAATATTATTGGATTTTAAGTTGTACCAACTGTTTTGCAGAGTAAAATAATTTTTACTGATATGAAGCATAAATCTGCAAAGGTAAAGGTTCCCTTATTTTTCCCTCCTGTCATGAGATCTATTCTCATTGACAGACTTCCAAATCTTTATTCTTTGAGGATATTGAAAGCCAAAACCCCATTAATCCTCCAACCACTTCACAACAACAATCCATAGCCCCCTCCACAGTTTCCCAAAAGACTGTGGTTGTACAAACAAAGACAGCCAAGAAGCTCCCAATAAAAAAAAAATAATTGAGGGAGTAAGTGAGGATGAGGGAGAACAAGAAGCTAAAGTACCACTTCAGAGAAAGAAGAGATTAATAACCCTTAGCCAAAAGCAATCCATTGCTTCCCAACAAGCAGTGGAGGTTATAAGGAAAAATAGTGAACTGTCACCATCCTCCCAACAGGATGTTGACATTGAAGAAAGGTCCCAACCAGGAACACACTGTATAGAGTCTGCACAACCTCTTGTTCACCAACAAGAGAAACCCCAAAGAGAGATAATAAAAGAAAAGAGTGACACAAGGAGTGCACACACAGAGTCATCAATTGATGTTCCTCAATTTTCAATGTCTGAGGAACAACCAACACTCCACACTGTACATTCTTTTCCTTCTACTCCCATACTTGATTCTTTTGATATTACACATTTAAATTCTCTTGATTTCTCCCAAGAGGAGCCCATACTCGAGACAAGCTCTCAAACACATTCCATGGATTGATCCCTCGCCTAAGATATAGAAAGGGAACCCCCTATCCATGCAGTCACAAGTACTTCTCAAACCCCTACTTCTGTAGGACAGAGTGCACCTATCCATATGAGTGAGGATGTGAGAATAAATAGTGAGAGTCAGGCTCCTGATCTGGAAAAAGGAAAGGATATAAACAAACAAGAGAGTCAAGCTTTAGAAAGCTTGGAAAAAGGAGAGCAAAAGAAGCTGGGTGCCTAACCCCAGGCAAAAGGAGAGGGTGTGAGCAAGGATGAGATATTTGAACAAAATAAAAGAGAGAAATTTTCAGCAGGTGCATTTTTACAACCTGTTGAAACCAGCTCACAAGAAGCTCAAGTTTCTTCTGTTCCCTCCACAAATATCCAAATAGAAGAAACTGGGAACATTTCAAGCACAGGGGATGCAACATTAAATGTGATATCTGAGATGTCCAATGCAGACTTTGAAATGTTATATGGACTACAACAAAGACAAGACCACATTTCTACATTGAAGACAAGGCTTGCAGATGAACCTGTGTCTGAACCACCTGCAGAGACAAATGTTGATGAATGGCTTGATGCCACATACTTAAACACTCTGGAGGAAGCAGCCGCCCAACTGAGGTAGGATTATGTGACCAATGTCGGGTCAACTGCTGCTACACCATCTATTAAGGATATATTAGAAGAAGTAACCAAGGTGGATAAGAAATATACAAAGTTTCACCACTTCTTGGTTATTGGCATACATGGGGCAGTCAAAAGAATGGAGGAAAGGATGGAGTTGGAGACAGAAAAGATAAGAAGGTGCTATGAAGGACATCTGC
>CM025786.1:59493063-59544133 GCA_014636745.2 Centella asiatica
ATATATATATATATATATATATATATATATATATATATATATATATATATCGTGTTGGTACAACCCTAGCCCCACCTTCACAAATTTCTATACAGTATACCACCAAATCTAGGTTCGCTTGCAAAGTAACTTTCTTTTTGGAAGAACAACTCAATATCGCACCCGAAAAATTTTGGAAAATATTGTATGGGCTTGATTTGTGAGATTTCTTTAAAAGTTTCTTAAAACCCTTTACCAATAATGTAACTATATATCCATACAGGCCATGCTCGGGTGTGCATACAAGTTCACGACCTGCAACACCCTTACATTATCTTCATCATCTTTTGGTGTGCTAGCAATTTTAAACAACTAGCAATCACCTAGAACTATATAGCTCAATAATCAACATCTTTTCACGTACATCAGATCAATGATTGAACGTTACTTAATAATCAAAGAGACATCATCTTGCATAAGCGTTAACATCATTCATTACTTAAATTGAAATAATGATTCTACGTAATCAGTAAGAAAGGAAGTGGAATGAGTATATACTTGCCTTCGTCCTTAGCTGAGCTAAATCTAATTCACTTGCTTGGTGAAATACCTCTGTAAAACTTACATATGTTTACTTAGCAGGATAATCTAAGCTTGAATATAAATGTGAGTATGTACGAATGTGATGTCTATGATGTCTGAGCATTCTTATTCTCTTGATATTTTAATTTAATCATTTGTTGCGTTGGAAAAATTGAGACCTTTCATTCAAACAAGCCTGAGGGATTTTCAAACTGTTACACATCCATTAGGAGAATGAGTTCTGTTTGTCAGGGGATAATCAATCATTAGGGGATAATTATCCGTCAGGGGATGACTGGTCAACGGTGGATAAATTACCCGTCAGGGGATAACTTACCCATCAGGGGATGGTCTTCTTCATTGCCAAACTCGTCGGGTGATAACTTTGACTATCGCCGAACTCTCTTGGCTGTCAGGGAATGATTTGTTCATTGCCAAACTTAGTAAGTCATCACTGAACTTCATAAGTGGATAAACTGTTCAACGCCAAACTTAGTTGGCTATTGCCAAACTCCTCGGGGACTAATATCTTTAGCCATCAGAGACTAACATATTTTTGCCCATCAGAGACTACGGATGACGTCATTAGGGACTAAACGTAGTCTGTCGGAGACTAAGGATGACATCATCAGAGACTAATTTAAACTTCCTTCGTCAGAGACTAAAATTAACTCATCAGAGACTAGAATTATCTCGTCAGAGACTAACATTAACTCGTCAGAGACTAGAATTATCTCGTCAGAGACTAACATTAACTCATTAGAGACTAGAATTATCTTGTCAAAGACTAACATTAACTCATCAGAGACTAGAATGGAGCTTGTCTTTGTTATGATGGAAGATCTTTTAAGAACAAGAATGATGCCTAGAATGAACAAACTCAAACCTAGGATACATAATCATCCTTTCTATGGTGCATAAGCTTCTTTTCATAAAAAAAACAAATTCTTTAAAAGCTTTATACTCTCAGATGCTATGCAAACTTAGCAAACATAGCTAATACTCTCAGATGCTATGCAAGAAAGAAAAATAGAGGAGAACATAAGATTCTCACATCTTGACTTGACGGAAGGGATTAAAGCTTGCCTGAAAGTAATTTTTCGAAAGAAAGAACTTGAAATTGTATGAAGATGGTAAGTTTAGAGAACAACTTTAGAAGATAAATTTTTTAGAAAAGAGATTAAAATTTTACCTCTGAATGAGGTATTTATAGCAGACTAAGATTAAGTCTTGAGATAAGATGGTTGGTTCGTTTGGACGGTAAAACGGCTGCTCATCATAACTCTTAAACAACTAATCAACATAAAAAACAGCTGTTGTCACACATGCAACTTGTCTTTAATCAATTGTTGCCACCCATCCTTGTTTGGTTCCAATCGTGTCATGACCCTCGCAGAGATCCATAGGAGTCCTTCCTTGGCTTCACCTATTTGTTGGATTTGTCCACCTAAAACACAAAATTTGTTGTCTAGGATGGCCGCTCCTTGTCTCCATTGAAATCAATGACTATACCTCGATCAACGTTTTGAGGTCTCACTTATTTGATCAAATCCTCCGAGTCTCTCGACTTTGATTCGATCAACTTCATTCTCCTGACTACGCCAGACATCCAGTCGGTGCTTCCTTTGTACTCCTCCCACATCCATCATAAGTAGGGTTTTTTTTTTCTTCTTCTTTAACTTCTAATGCCCATTTCTGGGTTTTTGCTAGACTTGATACTGTCATTGTTGCATCATCCTGCCATTTCTAGTTTTCAGTAAGTCGACAGTTTTGTATCTTGCCATGACCCTACTTTCTTACTCGTTGTGCCCTTTCGGGTTTTCGCAACGCCCCTCATATCATGCTATTTTTTTTAACATAAATACAATATTGTCCTTGGAAATCATGACAAATGCTGCTTCTTTATGGTATCAATCCCATCAATCTCTTGATAAATATTCCTTATGCACAAACGATTTGGGAATTTCAATGGGTATCATGACTTTTGCTTTCAGGGAATCAATTATTCTCTTATCGGGTGACATGATTTGTGAGACATAAGGCTTTTGGGTTTAGAAGGTTGATCTTTGGGGTGATCCATCGATCATAGTTAGATCTCTCTCATTTTCCTCCTAGTTTGAAAAGATGTTTCCCAGATAACGGGGAAATGATTCAAGGCATTTTTGAGGTTTTGACCTCATGAGGATATTTTTCATGATTTGGACTGTGCCGTAGTTAGGCTGACTATGTACTCCTTTGAAGGAGATCAGGTCAAAACATAGTTCTAATGATCCTTTGTTTTGCTTCTATTTTTTTTTTTTGTCTTTTTTTTTCGGAGGAGACATTTTGGCGGACAAAAAGGGTAAAAGGCTCAAGGTAGGGCTGATGAAGAGTAGGTGTAAAAGGCAAAGAGACTAATTGATTCCCCCAAAACAAATATCATTCTACTCATCATAAATATCAAATAATTTATGCATAAAATCTCTTTACCGTATCCGAGTTTATGGGTTGAGGAAAGATCTCACCATCAATTTCTTGCAAGATGAGGGCTCCTCCTGACAAGACTTTCTTTACCACGAACGGTCCTTGCCAATTTGGTGCGAATTTTCCTCTTGCTTCATCTTGAAAAGATAGAATCCTTTTTAGCACCAAATCATTCTTTTTAAAGGACCTGGGTCGGACCTTCTTGTTGTAGGCCCTTGAAATCCTCTGTCTATATAATTGGCCATGATAAATAGCTTGTATCCTTTTTCCATCAATCAATGCCAGATGGTCATGTCGGACTTGGATCCAATCTACTTATGGTAAGTTTGATTCCACCAAACCCGTAGTGATGGTATTTCCACTTCAATCAGAAGAACTGCCTCCATTCCATATACCAATGAATACGGCGTTACCCCGGTTGATGTCCAAACAAATGTCCGATATGCTAATAATGTTAATGGTAACAAATTAGGCCATCCTCTATGGTTACCCACCATCTTCTCAATGATCTTCTTGATATTCTTATTTGCAGCTTCCACAGCCCCATTCATTTTTGGGCGGTAAATGGTTGAGTTGAGATGTTTGATGTTGAATAACTACATAGTTGTCGCATCATATTATTGTTCAAATTCTGAGCATTATCTGACACTATTACTTTGGGTTGTCCGTACCTACATACAATATTATTCCGAATAAAAGCGCAGATTACCTCCTTCATGACTTTTATCGAAGATGTTGCCTCTACCCACTTTGTAAAGTAGTCGATGACTACAAAAATGAAACGATGTCCATTTGATCCTTTGGGTGTGATCGGCCGATTACAGCCATACCCCACATCGCAAATGGCCACGGAGATACCATACAATGTAACTCGGTTGGCGAAGCATGAAGTGCATTGCCATGGACTTGGCACTGATAACATTTCCTGACACGTTTCTCATAATCTGCCTTTAGAGTGATCCACCAGTGGCCCGTTCTTATAATTTTTTGGCTAACATCTCACTATTCATGTGTGGCCCACAAATTCCTCCGTGGATTTCTTCCATTAACTTCAATGCCTTTTCTTCTTCTAGACAAACTAGTGCCCCTGCTTCTGGATTCTTCTTATATAACACATCTCCATTTAGGAAGAAGCGAATGGCCATTCGTTATATTCTCCTTTTTTGTACCGAATCTTCATTGTCAGGTAAGGATCCACTCTCCAGAAAGTTCTTAATATCTTGAATCCATGTTCTTTCTGTCATGGGAATTCCTTCTTGAATTTGACAACAATATGCTGGTTTGTCCTTTAATTCAATTCCCACAGGCGGTAGAATTTTTCAGCTTAAAGCATTGTGAGAACTCAAAAATTTTATATGAGTTTGTTATATGAATTAATGTATGCTAAAATTAATTTCTTAATTACGTATAATTAATATTATGATTTTGAATGTTGGAATGGGGTGGGGGGGGGGGGGGGCAAGTAATTTATGTCTTAATGGTGTTCGTAAATTCCTTAAAGGAATACAAGTGTGAAGATTAGAAATTCTCATTCAAATATCTTGAATTGCTTACGTAAGGGAAATGATCTCATATGTACGTGTGATGTTTGGGTTAGTAAGCTGCTTGTGTGTCATTAGTTGATGAAGCTTATGTGCATGTGTGACAGCAGCTGCTTATTACGTTATTAGCTGTTAAAAAATTATGATGAGCAGCCGTTTTACCATCCAGATTAACCAATCATTTTATTTTAAGACTTAATCTTAGTCAGCTATAAATACCTCATTCGGAGGTAAAATTTTAATCTCTTTTCTAAAAATTTCTCTTCTAAAGTTCTACTCTAAACTTACCATCTTCATAAATTTCCAAGTTCTTCTTTCGAAAAATTATTCTCAGACAAGCTTTAATTTCTCCCTTAAAGAAGAAGAGGTAAGAACCTGGTACTCTACTTAGTTTCTTTTGTGTATAGCATCAAAGATTTATTAACCGTGTATGCTAAGTTTTTAAGAAGGAATAAAACTTTAAAGGATTATATTCTTTTGCATTTTCATGAGGCATCCTAGGTTGAGTTTGTTCATGTTAGGCCTTCTATCGTAGCAAAAACAAGCTCTAATATTAGTCTCTGATGAGATAAAGTTAATCTCTGACGAGATAATATTACTCTCTGATGACGCCAACCTTAGTCTCCGATGGGTTGAGATGGCGTAATCAGTCTCTGATGACTAATATAACCTCTGATGAGATACTTTAGTTGTGACGGCCCCAAAAATCATAAAACAGATTTCGGGCACCATCAATAATTGACAAAAGATAATTAATACATCCAAGCATGCATAACATTAAATAAGAGATAAATAACGAATCTCTATTACATTATCCATTAAAGAGTATTTAATACAGCAGAAGTCTTAAAATAGGGCCCACACAGGCCTTAAAGTCTAAACATTTCTATAATTTTCTCCCTCTTCACCCTACCCTTGAAAGCCATCCATAGGAGGGATATCAGGAAGCTCTCAGAATTCTATTTTATTCTTTTCCCTTATGAGACGCATCGGTCGTCTCGCCATAACCTGCAAAATTATAATCATAGCAACATGAGCGACTTACGCTCAGCAAGTATATATTCGATAGTATTTGGGTAAGCTTGAACGATGGAAAATAATGGTTTAAGTGTTTATGAGGTTGGACGGAAACAATGTCCAACACCTCCAATAATATAGAAGAAAAATAGTTTCTAGGGTCCCCGAGTGATAATGAGGGATTTGACCCTTTTTCTTGAAGGAATCATGAATAAACCACATGCGCCTTATAACAATGTCTGTTTGGCGCACGTGCCCTTAAGAACTCTTAACACCGTCTGTTTGGCGCAGGTGCCCTTAAGAACTATCTTAAATCAAACGTTATATCAGATGCCCAACCTGATCGTCTGACTTAACCATAATGACATACGTAGTCAATGCAGAAAAATTTGTCTGCAAGGGTTCGGTTACCGATGCCTCGGTTTCCGTTCCCTATCCATAATAGGCACGGGATGCCAGGCATATGCATCCACGTAACCGTTAGTTTACCCACACGGATATACTTTTCAAGTAAGGGGTAAAGAATAAGGCTTCTATATCCGTATAGAGTTTACTTTGACGTATTAGCGAACTTAAACAGCTAATAACCGCCCAAGAAGTACTTGTATCTAGTACAATATTTTTTCACGTACATCGGATCGAATGATCATACGTTACTTAACTTTGAATAAATATCAACATAATATCAATATCATGTACGTATATCGAAGAATTGATTATACGCATTAGTTTGAAATATAAATCATTTGGAAACATATTTGTCATGAATATAAAAGAGATATGTACATGCATATCATTTCATAACATATCATACGCATATCGAAACAAGTGATCATGCGTTATCTTGAAATAAACATAAGATTGAATGTATACTTGCCTTTGGTCCTTAGAATGCTCACGTTTAACAACTCGTGAAAGCAGAAAATTCTGTAAAACATGTACAGATAATAATATGAGAAATCTCCACTTAAATACACATGATAAATGTTCATGCGAAGTGTTAATGAAATTCTCAAGTCTATACTTAACTACTTATGTCGTCACTCGTAATATTGGGATTCGGTTGGACTTGGTTAGTGGACTTGGTTAAACGTCACTCGTAGGTCCTCGATAATTTTAATTAATTATAGGAGGCCTTAGATTAATTAATAAATATTAATTAATCAACTTAGGCTTTAAATGATTATTATTAATCATTTAGAAATTATTCATTAATTATTATTTAATTGCTTTAATTAAATAATAATTGGTCTATAATTAATTAAGAATTATTTCTTAATTAAATATTAGTTTAAATGATTTATTTAAATATTTAAAAATCATTTGTTAATTATTATTTAATTACTTTAATTAAATAATAATTAATATTTAATCATTTAAAATTCATTTATTAATTATTGTTTAATTACTTTAATTAAATAATAATTAATATTTAATCATTTAAAAATTGTTTATTAATACTTTAAAAAAAATATGTAAGTGTTTATTTTATTTTTGAAAACTTTGATTGGGTCAAAAATAATTTTCAAAATGGGTTGAAATTTTAAAATCAAGTGGGTAAAATTTATTGGATCAAAGTCAAAAATTTTATTTTGAAATCTGGGTCAAAACAGTGGGTCACACCGGGCTAAAACCGGGTCGAATCCGGGTCAAACCGGTTCAACCCACCATCTTCAACAACACTGCAGTTGCAGTGTTGCCGGCGGCAACACCAATCCGGCCACACGCACTGCTCAACGAACAACACACACACACATGCACTGGTTCGCGAAACGGGCAACACCGTGACCTTTAGCATAGGAGAACATACCCCTACGCTTGATGCCACGGCCTGAAACTCAAGGAATCGGCCGAAGGAGTCGCCAGAAAAAGCTTCTCACCATAACCGCCGACGAGACCTTCTGGTTTAGCCATTTTGGCCATTACGACATCATTTTTAACGATCTATACATGAAAATGAAACTAGAGATCTCAAGGAACTCATACATGCAATCAATTTCAATTTTCATCAACTATATCGCATTCTAAATCGATTCAAAGTTTCGGTTTAAAAGTCCGAAAATGGATCTACGAAATACTCCACCATTTTTTAAATTGTTTATGTCAAATCGAAGGTATAATCATAAGGAATCTAGTGGCATAATCTATTTGAATTAACATGCAATAGATCGGACGAAATAGGGATCCAAAGTCTCGGATTCTATATGAATAATTCGTTGCTAAAGGATGAACAAGCGTCGCTAAAGGTTTTCTCTTCATTTAAATTTTTATTAAACTTCGAAAATTAATATCTCTCAATATATAAATGATATGAAGAAGTGTAATATGTGAAAATCATACTGAAAAATATTATCTACGACATGGTATAATTAGAAAAAATTTTCGACGTAAAAATAAAAGTGCAGAAATTTTTTTACCTCTTAAAAGCTTTTATGAAATTTCTTGCCAAAGCTTCAAGTTGCTCAAGAACACAGCTCCGAATTTGAGAGTGTTTGTGATGATTTCTTAGTGAGTATACTGTGATTATTCTAGTAAAAAAAATGCTTAACAATGCTAAGTAGGAAATCAAGGAGTAAATAAATCCCTATTAAATGCACTAATTAAATTTTGAATTTCAAATTTTTAAACCCTAATTAATTACATACTAATTGCATGGTAATTATCATTTGTAACTGATGTAAATTAATTATTTACCATAGGAGTAATTAGTAAAAATTTAATTACTCACTAATTTACATTTTTAATGGTTATGCATTTATTTATTGCATTAACCGAAAAATTAATCCGCCTCGGCGAAATAAAAGTGCGTTTATAAAATTATTATCAAAATTAACATCTAATAAAATTTAAAATAAATATCTTGTCACAATTTATTGTCTCGCAATAATTAACAATATAACATTTGTTATAAATATTAATGAACGTGTGCGTAATGAATTACGTAACCCTTACGTACACGTAACCGTAAAAAAAAAAAATTTACTGGACGATAAATTCATAAATAATCCTCAAAATTTTACTTTTGAATTATTGGGTTCTCACATTAGTCTCTGATGAGATAGATGTTACTCTCTAACGAAGGATTTTCTGAGTCTCCGATGAAGGAAATGTTGTTAGTCTCTGATGAAGGAAGTTTAAATTAGTCCTTGATGACGTCATCCGTAGTCTTTGACGGGCAAAATATGTTAGTCTCTGATGGCTAAGCATATTAGTCCCCGAGGAGTTTGGCGATAGCCAACTGAGTTTGGCGCTGAAGAAATGATCCACTGATGCAGTTCAGTGATGACTTACTAAGTTTGGCAATGAACAAATCATCCCCTGTCAGCCAAGAGAGTTCGGTGATAGTCAAAGTTACCACCCGATGAGTTTGGCGATGAGAAAATTATCCCCTGATGAATATTCCTTGATGAGCAAATGATACCCTGATGGTCAAAGGCTATCCCCTGACGGGCGAGACATCCCCTGACGACTAGTTATCCACTGATGACCAGTCATCCCCTAATGGGTAATTAACCCCTGATGAATGATTATTTCCTGACGTAGCAAATCATCCCCTAATGCACAGTCTGTCTTCAAGACTATAAAACATTATTTTTTTAAAACTATTTTATGATGTTATTTATTTAACCTCAATGGTTCTTATGTCAGATTTAAGACAGTAAAAGTCTAAGGACATCACATATGCATTTTCTTTCATAATTCTTATTAAGATATTAAAATATTATATCCATGATTTACAGAATCTTACACTCACGAGTAAATTGAATTCAATTGTGTGCAAAGGACCGAGACAAGTATATTCTCACTCTTACGCTTATTTCAATTAAGCGCATGATCAATTGATTCGACATGAGTACAAGGTTATTACTTTTATGTTTAAATTTCCTTGTGAATCAGAATGCTATGCTTTAGTTTCCGCTAGCATGATATGAATGAAAATGCATGGATATAACGGAGCTTTGATTTATCAGTTATTTTTCAATTTTATATCTGTGCAACAAATGAGAATGATATGTCCCTTAAATGGGTTATGCCACATGGATGGCTAGAGGAAAGGAAAGGTGCTAATTTGTTCTTCACCTGACCTAGAGGAATTTTAAGTGACTACGTACGTTCACACAAGGAGGGATCATGCGGTCTCAGTTATGCCAGCTGTGTACCATATTGTTAGCAGATCCAACGAGTTTAGCCCCTGATGGATATTTTATATTTTGAGAAAGTTATACACAGGTGAATACCTGCCTTTCTTTAAGGAGGATTACACGTTGTTTATCATCAGTAATCCTAAAGATTATTTAAAAATTTTTGAGGCATTATTATTGTTTCACTGAGCCTCTCAACAGAATTGAATCTCTTAAAACATTCCAATTTTGCTTTCCCAAATTTGTTTATATACTTGTTGGGCGTAAATCACTCATTCTTGTTGGATTTTAATGTCTTGCAGGGCAAGGTATAAAGGCTGAACTCTCTAACAAGGGGAAGGCAAAGATGATCGGCTACTGAGTTTGGCTAACCCTTTTTAGTGCTGATAAGGAAGGAAGAAAGGAAGATGTTTTGAAGAGTGATGTTTTGTATTATAATATAGTGATAGAATAGCTTCCGCTGAGAATGTAATATTTTGGGTTGAAATAGCTCTTTACTAGTTCATTTTATTAGTATTTATGTGATGAATGGATGTGAAGTTATCTTTCCTTCTTTTGGCAAAGCCCTGGTCCTGTATGGGATTTTAGGGTCGTCACAAGCATGGATTAGGGAAGCGATGGTTGCAAGAGCATCAACAAATTCATTCCTATCCCGTGGTATGTGTTCAAATTTCACTTCTTTGAAATGCTTAATTAACTGCAGGACATCTTGATGACATAGGAGAAGTCAAAATTCCGTCGTGATGTAGACTTTGTTCCCAAGTTTTGCAGAGTAAAAGAATTTTTACTGATGTGAAGCACAAATCTGCAAAGGTAAAGGTTCCTTTATTTTTTCCTCCTGTCATGAGATCTACTCTCATTGATAGGCTTCCTAACCTTTATTCTTTGTCAAATTTTGAGGATACTGATCAACAAATCCCTATTAATCCTCCAACCTCTTCACAACAACAATCACAAGCCCCCTCCACAGTCTCCCAAAAGACTGTGGTTGCAAAGACTCAAACAGCCATCACAAAGCTCCCAATAAAAAGACAAATAATTGAGGGAGTAAGTGCGGATGAGGGAGATAAAGAAGCTGAGGTGGCACCTCAAAGAAAGAAGAAAGTTAACCCTAGGCCAAAAGAAATCCATTGCTTCCCAAAAGGCAATGGAGGTTATAAGGAAAAACAATGAACTGTCAATATCCTCCCAAAAGGATGTTGACATTGAAGAAAGTTCCCAACCAGGAACAACTTGTACAGAGTCTGCACAACCTCTTGTTCACCAACAAGAGGAACCAAAAAGAGAGAAAATACAAGAAAAGAGTGACACCAGGAGTGCACACACAGAGTCATCTATTGATGCTCCTCAATTTTCAATGTCTGAGGAACAACCAACACTCCAAACTGTACATTCTTCTCATTTTTCTCCCATTCTTGATTCTTTTGATACTACAAATTTACATCTTCTTAATTGTTCCCAAGAGGAGCCAATACTCGAGACAAGCTCTCAAACTCATTCCGTGGAGAGATCCCTAGCCCCAGAAACACAAAGCGAACCCACTCTCCATGCAGTCACAAGTAATTCTCCTTTATCCCTCATTTCTGTAGGACAAAGTGAAAATACTCAAATGAATGAGGATGTGAGAATAAATAGTGAGAGTCAGGCTCCTGACCTGGAAAAAGGAGAGGATATACACATATATGAGAGTCAAGCTTTAGAAAGCTTGGAAAAAGGAGAGATAGAGAAGCTGGGTGCTCAACCCCAGGCAAAAGGAGAGGGTGTGAGCAAGGATGAGATCCTTGAAGAAAATAAAAGAGAGAAATTTTCAGCAGGTGCATTTTTAAAACCTGTTGAAACCACCACACCAGAAGCTCAAGTTTTTTCTGCTCCCTCCACTACAATCCAAATAGAAGAAATTGGGACAAGCTCCAGGACAGGGATGCAGCCTTAAACATTATTTCTGAAATGTCCAATGCCAATTTTGAGATTCTTTATGGATTACAACAAACTCGAGATCACATTTCTGCATTGAAGACAAGGCTTGCAGATGAATCTGTCCCTGAAGAACCAGAAGAAGAGAATGTGGATGCTTGGCTCGATGCAAGCTTCACAAACTCTCTTACAGAAGCAGCTGCCCAGTTTAGACAAGATTACATCACCAATATTGGATCTGGTGTAGCTGACCCAACCAACAGTGAAGTGCTTGAGGAAGCGACCAAAGTGGACAAAAAGCACACAAAATTTCATCACTTTTTGGTCACTGGCCTCAATGAAGCTTTCACCAAGCTGGACCAAAGGATGGAGTTGGAAACAGAAAAGATAAAGAGGTGCTATGAAGGACACTTGCCAAGGAGGACTATCACTTCAATCGATACCATCATAAAAGACAAGTCCAAGACTGACAGTAGACTTCAAGCCCTTGAATCCAATGTCCAACTCCTACTTCAAAAACAAGATCGAATGGAACAATTCCTGCTATAGGCAATTCCACACTTGGCCACCTCCTCTCAACCTAAAGATGCTGATGTCAAAAAGGGGGAGAGTGGTCATTCCAAACATGTTCCTGTACCAAAACCGCAACCAAAATTTGTTCCAGTCCTTGATGCAGAATTGCAAGCAATGATTGACAAAATTTTGATGAAACATTCTGATCTTGAAGCAGCTACAAAGTCAACAACAACACAACCACCACCCCCAACAACACCAAAAATACCGGCAACAACAACAGCTTCTCCTTCCACTGCACAAGCCCCAAGCACAACAAATGACAAAGGCAAGAGAGTCATGGTTGAAGAACCAAAGAAACAAATATCTTCTCAACCAGGACAGCCCAAGCTATTGGGAGATGCCATGAAGACTGCTCACTTTCCCACTCCAGTTGAATTGATATTGGATGGGAAAGTAGAGTTAGTTTATCCTCAAGAGCAGAAACTAATTGAAGTTGATGCTTTATTAGCATAGAAACTACAAGAGGAGGAGCACATGGTAGCAACAAGGGAGAAGGAGGAGACAAAGAAAAAGAAAATATCTGCAAGAAGATCAAGTGCACAGAAAGCAGCCATCACCAAAAAGAAGAATAAGGAGATAGAAGAGGTAGAGAAGAAATCAAGGAGAAGATTTTTAGTCCAGGTAGCTGCAAAGAAATCTGTGACTAAAGAATCTATCAAAAATCCTACATCTCAAGAACCTCCAAGGCCAACCGCGACTGCCTTAGTGTCTATGAGTGGACCAACAAAACCACGAACAGTTCCATCTAGGAAATCTTACAAGGTTGAAATGGCTATCCCAAAAGAAATTATCAAAGCCCTAAAAAAGAGTACAAAAAATATAGATCTGATTATGGGTAAAAATAACAAAGAACTGCTCCATATCTTTCTAAAAGATGGAGAATCTTTGAAATTTGAAAGGCCAGCCTTGGAGGGACAAACTAAAGAAAATTTGGAGTGGTTGCTAATTGTGGTGCTTGGGACTTCTGATCTCAATAAGGATTTTCGAAGCCAAATTCAGAAGGCGATGAAGGTGAAACATAACTTGGACACAGTGCGAGAAGTTGATCCTAAGCCTTTTGGATTATGGTATTAGACTTTACATGGAGATAAAGTTTTCTTCAACTATAATAGAGATATCAACAGTGTCACTGAGAGACACATTGAAGGATTTATCAGTCTACTCAAGGATGCAGAAGAAGAAACAGAGATTATCCTGAGAAAGCTGTTGATAGAAAGGCTGGAAGTGCTGAGGAAAAATAGAAGGTAAAGCTGTTGTGTTGGAAGGTATGTTGATTGTTGAATAAGCTGTAATTTTTATTTTTTTTTTAGCCAGACTTAAAGGATTTAAATCTGAGTCTTGGTTGAAGCTGAATGACAGATCAAAGATCTTAATTCAGGTACATTTGTAGTTAGAAATTCTTTATTCTTTTTCTAAGTAATTTTTGTGATTTTGAGTTTTGACATCATCATCAACCTTGAAATTATGCTTATCATTATGATATTCATAATTAGGGGGAGATTGTTAGGTTTTATAACATTTGATGATAATTGTCTGTAGATTACTTAGATATACAAATGTATAGAAAGTGTTAATTAGTAACAATGAAGTTTTGTAGCCAGTAGTTATCTCTTTGGTTGTAATTCATTTATTATTTGTAAAGAGATAGATTTATTCTTTAATTGTAAGTAACTGCTGGAAATTTGTATCAA
This sequence comes from Centella asiatica, assembly GCA_014636745.2. NCBI lineage: Eukaryota > Viridiplantae > Streptophyta > Magnoliopsida > Apiales > Apiaceae > Centella > Centella asiatica. The sequence goes on from CM025786.1 coordinate 59,506,969, forward strand.
AGCTTCAATAAGTCAAAGTGTGTATTTGATCAGTCGGAGATTACAAAAAGGCTTATCAGAGACTAAGGATTTTTCCTATCGGAGACTACGTCTTACGTCATCGGGGATTAAAGATAAAGCGTCAGAGACAAATGCTTACGTCATCAGAGACTAAGCTTAGTATATCAGAGACTAAGCTGATGTCATCGGAGACTAAGCCTAAAAGCATCGGAGACTAATAATTCTGTCGGAGACTACACAACCTGATCAGAGACTAAAAGATCAAAGATTAAATGTTGATTCGATCAGGGACTAAAGCTGAAGCCATCAGGGACTACTCGTGAATTATTTTCTGATGAGATACAGAGTTCAAATTGACTAAGGAATGTCTTCCACAAAGATCAAGATATTATTGAAGACGTAGCTGGTAAGGAAACAAGCCAGAAATCTGTTCCTAATAAAAAAGGAAAGATCGTGTTTGATTCAAATAAGGAAGCTGAATCATTATTGATTTAGAATGAAAAACTGAGTAATTCAGTTTTAGAAGCTGTAATTAGGTTTATAGAGAATTGTAATTCGAAGTTGTATAGGCTTTCATAGTTTGTATCTTTACTATACAGAAAAGTAAAGAAGCTGATCACCATATTATTGTGATTGTTAGAATTTGTATTCAATTGTAAAAATCAATAAAAGCAATTGTTTATAAATTGATTTGAGTTCTTGTTCTTTATTTCCGCAAGTAATAATTAATTTCTTGAAGAACAAGCATCACTTGATGTTATGACTTATGACATCACTTGAGTTTTCTAAGTGCTTTTTGTTCTCTTGATGTTATGACTTATGACATACATTGATGGCTTCCATTGATGCAGTGCTGAGCATTCCCCATGACGGGTTTCCCTGATGGGTTAGCCTGACACTATCATACCCTGATGTTTTCCCCTGAAAGGTTGACATGTCTTGCTCATGCCCTGATGTGTTTCCCCTGATGAGTTTGACTTGCTACAGCCATACCTTGACGTGTTTCCCTGACAAGTCGGTCTACCTTTGTCATCGCCTGATGGGTTCCCCTAACGAATTCTAATCATTGAAGCTTTGTTAAGTTTGTTTAGAATGTCTGATGTGCAGAATATTTTGACTATCTTTGAGTAACAACAGACATTCCTCTTCACGTATCAAGCCTTTAGAAATTCCTTGATGACCTGACTTAGTGAAGAATATTTGTTCCCCTGATGATCAGATCGATCATCAGTGGATGCAAAACTTGTGCGGATACTTAGGTTTATTGAATACCATAATTATTTACAAATGCACAATTTATTTTATGAACATCATCATCATTAGTTAACTCTAACAATAAATTATCCGTGATGTGCCCCAATTTTAAAACTGCTAATTCATTAATCAATTACTCCTTTCATTCATATTTACATGTATTTTTAGATAGAAAAATATATTCTCATTTACATGTTACTTTTAAATTCCAATGAATCATTAATTGCTCAATTTCCTATACAACCCTTGCATTGAATATTAATTAGTTTGTTTTTCATTATTTCCAATAAGGTTCCAAAGGATAATTTTGAGATTTTATACATTTACTAGTCAATTGAACATAAAATTAATGTATTTTTTAATAAACGTATTTTTCTTTAAAATGACATGTAAAAAAGAACGGAGGGAATAATTAATTATTTTGTGCCTTGCACATGTTTTGCATGTTAGTATTACTTATTTTTAGATCATAATAATTTATTTTGACTAAAAAATATATTAAGGCTAATATCTACAACCTAGAACCACTAAAATTTCTTGATCACGTGAAACTACTATAGATTAAATAGACAAACTAGTAAAAGAAATACTTTAAAATCATAAAATTGTTAAGAGAAATGTGAAGGAAATTTGTCACCCCCATGCGTTCACGGGTTAATGTTAGTAGTTTACAAATATCAAATCTGCAAAAACTAGTGCATACATAGAGCGGGAGAGAGAGAGAGTGGGTGACAATCCCACGTGGGTGACCACCATCCGTCGTCGGTGGATGTCATGGTTGGCTTCATATCAACGCAAACAGCCAAAATGCCAAAATCTCACCACCTACACATTATATAAAACCATCACAAATCCACACAAAAAGATAACACCACCTAAAAGTAATATGATAAAAGTTGGATTAACATCACTATACTTTACTTCCTATTCTCTCCTTCGGTTGGCCACTAGCTCCAACACTAACCTACTACCCCTCTAGCTCCCTTTCCTTTTTCTTATTATTTTTAAGAGATCACTATTTAAATGCTCACGCATACTGACATAATTATTAATTACTTTATAAGATTTAATACTCTAATCTTCTCATTTTTTTTTAAAAAAATAGTTGATAATCAGTGAAACTAACGGTCAGGTTTTCCTATTTTAAATTTTATCTCACCATTTATCGTATGTAAATATTCTATAAATTATAAGTATAAAGTGAAAATATTTTATATAAAAAAAATGAATATATTCACAATTTTCTTCCACACAAAAATTAAGACCTATTTTAGGATTTTTTCTAAAAAGAGTTGTATGTATAAATATCATTTTAAAATTGTAACTCAATCATTCATGATTACTATTTCATTTTATCAAAAATTGACATTTGTGGAATTGGTAATTACATAAATTATTGATTCAATTCTAACACTCTAAGAAGTAGAACTATAATTATTCCATTCGTTTCAAAATTAGAGATAAATTTTGAATTTTTGAGTCAAACGATTACATAATAAATTTAAAATTTTTTGTAATAATAAAAATTTGAGATGCAAATTATATTGTGATTAAATGTTTTTGTTTTAATTTATAAGACTATAATAATTTTTTAAACCAAAATCAACTAAATTAATATTAATTTTGAAGTTTAATATTTGATTATTTAACTCAAAAATTAAAAATGTTTCTTTCATTTTAAAACGAAGAATAGCACTTAACAATCGTATAACACACATTTCTCCAATTAATTTTTGAATACACACTGATTTAACTTTCCACTATAAAAATACAGGGAAAAAAAACTTTTTACATTTAAAAAACAGTGATATGATTACAGGAAAATGAATCCTACCCTCTAACCCTAGTGGTCTCTCCCTCTTTCCTCTGTGAAAAGTTTTGCAATAGTACTCTTCTCACCTTTTCCTTTCTAAATGCTAGTGGCTTTCTCCTTTTTCCGTTTCTTCCGTTCCCGTCTCTTTTATGCGCATTAATTAGCATTTTCTTTTCTTTTGTCTCCTGCAGACCGTATCTATCTATAATCTATCTATCAATTATGCATACTTACAACTAACACTTCGTTATAATTTTTGAATGAGAGATGGATAGAGAAAATAAGCAACAAAATTCATCTCTCCTCCCTATTAACAACAACAATAATAATCATAATTCTTCACTTGATCAATCCTCTAAAAAACCGTTGAGTGGCGGTGGCAGCAGTCATGGTGGAATTAACGATAGATTAAAACGAGACGAATGGAGCGAAGGCGCGGTTACGAGTCTACTTGAAGCTTATGAAGCTAAATGGATACTCCGAAACCGCGCAAAACTCAAGGGTCAGGATTGGGAAGACGTGGCAAAATTTGTATCTTCCCGAGCAAACTCCACAAAATCACCAAAGACACAAACTCAATGTAAAAACAAGATTGAATCTATGAAGAAACGATACCGTTCTGAGTCCGCCACTGCCGCCGCTGATGCGTCCTCCACGTGGCCACTTTTCCACAGGCTTGATCTTTTACTACGTGGCACTGCTCCTCCTCCTCCCCCTCAGCCTGCTGTGCCTCTGCCTCTGCCTTCGCCTACGCCACCACCTCCGCCCATTAATTATACCTCGACGATGGTAGAAACGCAATCTTTGCCTATGCCACCGCTCCCACCTCCGCAACAACCACCATCATGGCCTCTACCACCAGAGTCCACTTCTGCTCCTCCGGTCAATCTCGGAACTGCTCAGAATTCACATGGTTCCAGTGGAGCTGATCGAGTGGCCAAGGTATGAGATTCTCGAAAAATAGAATTTCGTTTGTAGGATTTGTAAAAAGTTAATTTCTTCATGTAGTTAGACTATGAAATTGGTACTGCTATCATATTAGGGAAATAATCATGAGAATCATAAAACACAATAACTTCATATGTTCTACAAAAAAAAGCGGTACCATAAAATTTGTTGGAAATAGGCTCTATAATTCAAAATTTTAAAATGCCACGAGATTTTATGAAGATAATAAAAATAAAAACAAAAATATGATTTCTTTGGGATACGTATGCTATTTTAATATTAGTAACTCAAACAAATATCTATATGTTTGAGTTTAAATTCTAGATGTTTTAATTTTAATAGTATAATTTATACTGCAAAATTTTGAAATTTTGAAAATTTAAATTAAAATAAAAATGACTAAATTTGGATGAAGTTTGAATTCTAGACTTTCATAAAATGGAAGATCAAAAATGAAATTCATAAATTTCTTAAAAACATTTGGATTTTGTTTTCCAAACTAAAATGTAGAATAATAAGGTATGCAACTGCGTTACTAGCTCTTTTGATCAATTTATGGAAGATGAGAGCTTTGATGAGTTCATCTATTATATAAAGGCTCTGTCACCTTTGTAACCGCTCATTAGTCATTAGTATCAGTTTCGTGACCTGTAATCTAACTCCCGAAAGAAACCGACTAAAGTATGATTTCGTTTCAGAAAATTCAACAAATAGCCTTAGTCGTCAATTCATTAATTCGTTGGTTACAAATTTTGAATTTTAGTTAAAAAAAAAAATATGAATTTTCATAAAATTATCCTACTACTCTTTTATATTTAGAAAAGTTTAATATGAATTTTTGGCCTTTACCTTGTACTTTCACAAAAAGAATTTATTTTATTATGTTTGTAATAATTTGTAAAATCCTATGTGTATTATGATTTTAACTTAATTCTCAATGTAGTCCTTATATATCTTTATGTTATTTGACTTATCAATTATTATGATATTTATGTATGAAATAAATCAACCTATATGTCTCCTTTTTGGATAACTGATAAATGAACTCAGCTTGCACTACATTTTGTTAAATTAAACCAAGAAAATTATTATATAAGTAATAATCTCTCTATTCTTTCATACATATTGTATTAAAACTTTTGTAAAATTTATTTTATATATGTATGTGTGCACGTGCGCTATTTGCATTTTTTTTAATTTTTTTGTTGCTAAATATCGCTGTTTGCATCTTGTATAGAATAGTTAATATTTTCATTTTTAAATTATGATAAAGCCAACGGTAATATTTATTAAGTTTATTATTTCTTCTTCCAAGGCTTTATTTAAAACTCCATTTATTCATTAATATTTGATCGTTTTAGAATTTTTGTCAAATCTTTCAATATTAGACATTTAGCGATCCAAGAAGATTGCATCTCAGTTATCTACCCATTGTGTCCTTCAACGCCTATGCGTTAAAAGTAACATTTATACTTGAGCCAATATGTAAATGAGATATTAATGTAATAATGTCTTAACTGACATTATTTGGCATTTAAGGCAGTTTTTTTTTTTTTTAATGTTAAACACTTTTTTTATTGACATTCAAACCATTGTAAATCACATGGGAAAATTTGTAAGTTAAGTTCGGCGTTCTTGGCCTCAATTTTGTCATTGGATCATTTTGTTGCTATAAAACAGTCATAACTGATATACACGTACATAATCTGTTTACTCTCTTTGCCAGAAGGATGGAGTTGTAGGTACAAAATCATTGGATCACGGATCGGAGAAAAATGCAATGGAGACAGATAGTAGCACACCAGCAGCCTTATACAACGATAAGGAGAAAATGAAGTCGAAGAATATGAAAACAAGATCGGATAGGAAGAAGAGAAGGAGAAGGGAAGATTGGGAGATCGCCGACAGCATCCGATGGCTAGCAGAGGTTGTGGTAAGATCAGAGCAAGCCAGGGTTGAGACAATGAGAGATTTAGAGAGGATGCGTGCAGAAGCCGAGGCCAAGAGAGGTGAAATAGACCTCAAAAGAACTGAAATTATTGCTAATACTCAGTTGGAGATTGCTAAGCTCTTTGCTGGTATTGGCAAAGGTGTTGATTCTTCATTGAGAATTGGAAGAAGTTGATGTAACAAGGATGACGATATAAGGTAATTAAGTCTAAAAAGATATGTGTTATAATTAATTAAACACATTTAAGATAATCAACTTGATAAATCATGTGGAGGTACTTTTGGAAGTGAGAATATTGAAGGGATTAATATATTGGAATATCCTGCAGATTACTTACAAGCTAAGGGCTCAAAATGAATTATATACATTATATCTTATATGCAGCGGCGTAGTCAGCCTCCCATGTATTGGAACTAGAATTCTTTTCTCAACAAAATATTTTGATGATTATTTTTTGTAAGGATATTAATCGCATCATCATGAAAAATTAAAACAAATATATAAAGTATACTGTCAATATTATATATGATGTAATTTTAACCGTATTAATTACTACTACATTCTTAGAGTTTCAAATTCTTATACTTGTTCACTTTTATGGTATCATGGTGGAGTAGAAAGTTCAAAATAGAGACTAAAAATATATTTTCTGTGTGTTGAGGAGAGGGGTACCATAACGTATAAATAGTTTAACTAACATAGTTGATAATTGAAATAATGGGGGGACTGTCATACCCCCAATTAAGCACCTACCTCAGTCCCTGTGTATACGTACTATATATCACTTTTTGTTGTGGAATAATTGTTTAATCGTCATAGTTGTTGTGATTTTATTATTTGATAAATATGTTAGCCATTAATTAAATATTAATCGCATAAATTATAATCATATATTCATCCAATTTAAACTGTAAATTTATAAATTGATGATCTTACCGTTGATCTCACTGGTCATCGACTGTCTCATCTGAAAAGTGGTGTGACCAAGGTTTCGAATATAGTTTATGAGGGTGTGCGTATCTGCGTGCAGTGGACTCTTATGTAACCAAAGTTTTGAATCTTGTAGACTAATAAAAAACCCGTGAGTTTTTAGGTAGTGGACTCTTATGTAACCAAATTTTCGAATCTTGCGAACTAATAAAAAATCCTCCAAAATAGTTTTATGGGTGTGTGCGTTTTTAGGCAGTGGACTCTTATGTAACCAAAGTTTCGAATATTACGGGCTAATAAAAAACCCTACAAGATAGTTTATGAGTATATGAGTATTTATGTAACGTGAGTTTTTATGTAGGAGACTCTTATATAACCAAAAAAAAAAGATCTTTTATGTGTATGTGACTATCTGCATGACGTGAGCTTTAGGCAGTGGTCTTTTATGTAACCAAAGTTTCGAATCTTACGTGTTAATAAAAAATCCTGCAAGATAGTTTATGGAAGCGTGAGTATTTGCGTGACGTGAATTTTTAAGCAATGGACTCTTATGTAACAAAAAAAAAATCTTTTATGGGAGTAAGTATAAATGTATTGGAGACAAGAGAGATAATTGTTCTATTCATAAAAACCATATAAGTAACCTTAATGGCCATATTCATCATAAGGCCAAAGATTATTTCAGAACTCACACTATCTACTCCACAAAAATTTAATTAGAGTATTTATGTCTCAAAATAGATTTACTGGTTTTAATATTTAAAGACAATTAATTAATATCCTAAATTAATATAATATTATTACAATAATATTACATTTTTTCACTTGGGATATACATTAATTGTATGGGGTCCCTTAATAAAACTAGCTATTTAGAGAAAAGCCTAAAAACAATCATATTATATAAAGCATCAAACTCCAAATTATAGTGTCAATTGCATTATCAAACAACACAGAGCCTACTATGGATACAAGAGCCCTCAACTTTACTTACATGACTTTAATATGATAGTGTAGCAATTATGTAACACCCGAATGAATTCTCATTTGTTATCCATATTGGAGTGTATGCCCTAGTGGTCAATTATGTAATGATTGTGACATTATATTTATATTATGATTTGGTTAAATGATAATATTTTTATTATGTTTTATTACTGCGTTATATAAATGTTAACATAATAAATGTCCGTAGAAAAATGATACTAATTATATGGATTCAAGTATGTGACTTGAATATGAGATCATACAAATATGTTATATATTATTATTCTTAAATGTCCCTAGTCGATTATTATTATTAGTGGGACAAAAATAATACATTGAGACTAGTATGTAGATTGACTGATGGTCACATCTCATTGGTCATAAATATATACGAGATATATTAAGTTGATGTATAGGTACATATTAGAAAACAGTGTACTAGATAGACCCACCATGAGAATTTTACATGAAACATTATGCTATGTGTCATAAATAATTCTTATAATGACAATGATGTAATGGTCCTTCGACCTGAAGTCATGACATTTCTACATAAGGAGTTATGTGTTTTGACATTATATTGCCAAAAGTCACCTTTAACCTGGTGGACAATAAATGTGATTCTTGGATGCATCATAAGTTATGTGAGAAATGAAAATGATGCAGATGGAATTTAACCCTCCTATAAATTAGAGATGTTATCTATAGGCCTCTTGATTAAGTGAGACTATGAAATGCATGGCCATACTCAAATAGAGATTTGTTTCATATAGTCTACTCATTGATCAAGAAAACTGAGATTAAATTATGAAGAGGATGACACATTCATGCCTTGAATTTAATCTTTAGATAACAAGGTTAAAAGGATTAAATTACATTGAAACATTGGTCACGAAAAGGTTACGTCGAATCAACAACTTTATTATTACTTGGGTAACAATGATGTATTATTAGATGTCACTCACTGTTTATAATTTCATAATATGATTTAAAATTATTGTCAATGTAATAATAACCTACATGGTCGCACACTAAGAACATTCATTAAGGAGATATAATTTAAATGTCAGTGATTTTAATATATCAATAAGATTGATTTTACTTAAATCATGGCTTTAAATTATATGTATGTAATCTGTATATAGTAGAGTCCCTTGGAAGAAAATACGAATATATATTTATTTGTATATATATATTAATTAAGTGAGACTTGATTAAAATATATAATAAATATAAAATTCAAATTTTATTCTCCTAATTAGATTAGGGTTTGGAATTACTCTATACACAACTATATATAGAATCTATCAGTTGTTCCATCTAATAACGTTTTCTACAAAACCCTAGCCACTCATAAGAGAAAGACTAGAGTTGAGAGAGAGAGAGAGAGAAAGAAAGACTACAGATTGAACAACTAGTACTGCAATTCTCCTTGCTTCGGATCATGAGACGATTAGTGGGGTGTTCATGTGGATACCGTAGAGGCGTCGTCCAGTTGAATTGCGTTAAAGATTTTGAGACGTTCAACACTCTCATCAAAACTTCAGATTCTACAGTTTTAATCTATCAAAACTTAAATCATCTGTATTAAATTGTTTCGAATGGATCCTCGGGTTAGGGTTTCGTTTTTTTTTTTTGTTTTAAATCATTTTTCCGTTGCGTTTTATTTGTTGAAGCCCTACAATCTATTCGTGAGTTATCACTTTATGATTCTTCATGAACCCCTTGTATATGTCTTTAACTTTATAATCACACAAACTTTACGTGTCATTAGACATATCACGAGACATATGCAAATGCATCAAATGTATTTAAGGTTGACACATACATTGACTTTACAATGACATAGCATAATATAAATTACCAACGCATATAAACATAGTCATAACAAATTTATAACTCATTAACTTCATTGCATGCAACAAAAACTTATATGACATAATTAATGTAAATTGAAATATTCATTACAAATGAATAAACTTTATAATACTAATGAAATATTATTGTTTCCCACTAAACAAGTGCATCCCAAGGCACATACAAACTCATGGTAGCTACATGTCTATCAAACACACAAGGTTGTAGACATTTACTTAGTGGATCAACAATCATATCATCTGTATTAATATGCTCTACTATAACTTCAATCAGTTTGACCATTTCACTAATGGTCAAATACTTGATCTCCATCCATTTAGCCCCTGTGAGTCTTTTGTTATTGTTAATGAAATCAACTGCAACACTATTATCACATTACAAAAGTATGGGTTTTGACACAAAATCAACAACATTAAAACAACTTATGAGGTTCTTTAGCCAAATTTCCTAAATAGATGCTCCATAACATGCCACAAACTATGCATGCATGGTCAAAGAAGCAATCATTTGTTGTTATGAACTTTTCCAAGACACGGTCCCACCTGCCATCACGAAGACAAAACTTGATGTAGACTTCTTCTCATCTTTACATCCAGCAAGGTAAAAATTTGAGAAAGAAACTAGCTGAAAATTATCAACCCTCTTATAGGTCAACAATAAAATCTCTTGTCTTTTTCAAGTACCTCAAAACCTTCTTAGGAGCTACCTAGGGATAATGACTAGGGTCGGAATGAAATCTACCTAGAAGACCTACTGCAAAAGCAATATCGGTCTAGTACATACCTGAGCATACATGATACTCCATACTACACTAGTATATGACACTTTATTCCTGGCTTCTTTCTCAACATCGTTGTTAGGACATTGTTTAGAACTCAGCTTTTTACCTTACCAATGGCAACTATTCCTATTTTGCAATCCATCATGTTGAATCTCTCCAAAATAGGATCAATATAAGCCCTTTACGATAAACCCAATAAAAAACATGAGTGATTCCTATGGATCTGAATGCCAAGGACAAAAGATGCCTCACCAAGGTCCTTCATATTGAAATGCTTCGACAAAAACTATATTTTTTTTATAGCTAAATTGGAAGAATGTATAGAAAAGAAAAATATATATAGGAATAACGAGGGGTATACCCCCTCACCTACTAGCATGAATCGCTAGCTAGGACAACAAAAGAAACCCTTAGAAGGGACAAGGAAGGATAAACAACCAAGAAAAGACAAACCAAACAGGACAGCCACGGAAGACTAAAACCCATCGGAGGATAAGATTATTGTAATTTCCATCTAGCTAAACCAGGATGTGATAGTAGGGCTTTGGTTAGACCTTTCCAGCTGTGAAACTTGAGCTTAATGGTAGAGTTATAATCCTGAGCAACATAGTCTGCAATGTGTTGTTGGCCTCAGTATCTTCTACGATTTCTTTCAAGCCAAACTTTGTAGATCACGGTGACTAGGCAAAGGTGGGTGACTAGTTTGGCCCCCACTGGAAGGTTGATGGTGTCTAGTTGTACAAGGTAGTGGTCAAAGGAAAGCTAAGGACCAAACCAACCTGCCACACCCAAAACTCTAGCTAGAACTGTCGAGTTAAACCTGCAACCCAAGAAAAGGTGAGTAGTTGATTCCTCTTAAGTATCACAAAATTGGCAGGGGGTGACAATTCTGGGAAGAATTTTGTTATGGAAAGTAAGCCAAGCAAAAAAAGACATTCTTGGGACATAAAAGGATTCCATAGCAGATTGCACTAAGGTGAAGGGGGATATTTCCTTTTAATCAAGTCCCATATGGTATTTAAGGAGATTTTTGTAATTTCACAACCTTGCCAAATAATCAAGTTTTGCCACCTTGGGGTTTATGGAGCTGAGTAATGGTAGCTCTAAGATCAATTAGAAGAGTGTAGCTTGAGGGTGGAAGGCTCTAGAACTTAACAAATATAATGTTGTTCAGTTTTTAGAAGTTGTTGCTACTAGCATTTGAAATGATGGGCATTTATGGCATGTTGGCTAGAGGCTGTGAGGAAATCCATGGGTCTTGCCATGTAAAGATATTGCAACCATTGCCAACTTTGTAGGTGATGTATCCCATAACTAATTCTCTGAGTTGGAGAATTTTCCTTTAGGCCCAAGAGGAATCTTGAGAAGTAGGGACAAGATATCATGTTTTCACTACTTGCTAACAAGATATCATCTACGTATAAAACAAGAATGATAAATTTTCTTCCATATCTTGAAACTCCGATAATGTTCAATATGTGCATTAATAGGCAAGGAAAATATTATCATATCTCTTGATTCTTTATTTTCTTCACTAGCTTGAGAACAAATATTAGGCTCAACTACATCAAACTCCCAAATTTTTGTTTATGATTCTACAATTCTAGTTCCTCCATATGGATTATAAAACATGTACCTCTTAGAATGATCTGGATAGCAAACTGAGAAACGACGAGTAGATTTTGAATCTAACTTTCTTAATATGGTTTATATTATCTCACTTCAACATAACAACCCCAAACTCTGAAATGATTAACCCTGTGTTTCCTTCCAGTCCGCAACTCAAAGGGAGTAATTGGAACTACTTTACTAGGAACTTTATTAAGAATATAAGTGTTTGTTCTCAAGGCTTCACCCCAAATATACTCTGGCAAATTCGCTCTACTCTGAGTAGTCCTAACCATCTCCAGAACAATATGATTGCGCCTCTTGGCCACTCCATTTTGCTGATGACTACCAAATATGGTAAATTAGGCAATAATCCCAGACTCCTCCAAGTATTTGGCAAATGTACCTTTAAACTGTCCCACATCTCCATGTTTGCCATAATACTCACCACATATGTCTGACCTCACTATTTTGATAATCTTTTCCAATTGTTTCTCAACTTTAGTCCGAAATATCTTGAACTTTTCAATAGATTCAGAATTTTTTTAAATTAAGAAATCATCAATAAAAGTGATAAAATAAAAATTTCTACATAAGTTGGCTGAATAGGGACCATAGATATCTTTATGGATTAACTCCAATAGACCAGAACTACATTTTGTTGTTTTACTCTTTAACTTGGTCATTTTCTCCCTACAACTGTCTATGCATGTTTCTTCCCTATCATTAAAGTCAAGATTAGGCAAGATGTTACACCTTATTAACCTTTCTACTATTTCTTTAGAAATGTGGCCAAGTTTCTTATGCTACAACATGAAACACTGATCTTTAGGTAAGGGTCTTTTAGATGCAACATTGTTAACATTATAACAAGCATATAAATTAGTGAGAGCTAAACACACTCTATACAATCCATGAGACAAAGTGTAATGGGCAACAACATTTGAATTAAAAAACATATTAACTATAGAATTCTTAATTTCAAATATAAAACCAACATTATCTAACATGGAAACTATCCAAATACTAAAAAATTTACAGCCGAACCATCCTTCTATGTGGGCTAAATGGATACATGTTGCCCTCTTAAGAAAAAAATTCTTTTTGACCATGCTCGTGCCTCAGAACTCCTCCTGGATTTGAATGAAAGTTTTATGTCTGCGCGAGGTCACTAAGAGCCTCATTTCCTTTTGTATTGGCCTGGGTGAGGATATTCTTCTTTGGCATCACTTGTGGACTGAATCCTTTCCTCTCTTCAAGCCTGGCCTTGTTCGGAACTTTGGCCTCCATTCTGATGCAAGAGTTGTTGCCCTTAATAGAATTGTTCCTGGCACCTACCTGTGTCTAACCACCATGAAGTCTTTCTCTTTAGATCGAGTTTTGATTTTAACACCCCTATTTAGTCGAGTCGGGATATCTTCCTGTGTGATGGGAGACCAGCTCACTCTGTTAAAGCCTTTATAATCTGGGAATCTATTCGATCTAGGAAGCACTCTATTTTTTAGGTAGGGTTAGTGTGGCATCCTTTAAATGTTCCAAGGTTTTCTTTTATAGTTTGGTTGATTTGGCAATCGAGATTAAGCATAAGTAGCTTTGTAGCTCGATTGGGTTGTTGCACTAAGGATTGTTGTGTACTGTGTTTTAATGTTTCAGAAACTCAGGAGCCTCTCTTCTTTGCTTGTCATTACTCCTTAGAGGTGGCTAAGTTGGTGTTCAAGAGTTTGTCTTGGACTCCTCCCTGTTGGGACTGGATGTTTATTATTACTGCAGTTGCTTATTGTAGTGGTCCTTCATACTAACACTTGGTGCTCAAACAGATAGCCCAGGCAATTTTTTATCCATCGACACATATTTTGTGCTATCAACAGATATTCTCAGCAAGTATAGGGTGCCATTAGCAGATATTCTCTGTAGTTAACGTGTGCCTTTAATAGATATTCTCAGTAGGGTTCAACAGATATCTTATGCTTTATCTCTTGGTTTCTTTCTATCTTTGACTAGCTAGAAACTTGTTCTAGTAGGCTAGGAGGGATGCCTCTCGTTATTCTTGTGCTTTCTAGTTGCAGGTTTGTTTCTATTTGTCTTTGTCCTTTAACTCTTAGGGAATGTCCTTCTGAGCTCCGAGGGTATGCCCATTAAATTTGTTTCTTTCTCTTTTATATTACATTTATAAAAAAAGGAAACTGAAATTAAATTCTACCTAAATTACGGGATATAAAGTATATTTTTTAACATAAGTTCAAAACTAGAATCTAGAATTAAACATATATCTCCCATGAATTCTACTGTTGCATCTTCATTGTTTCCAATTGTGAGCTCTAATTCATCTTGATTTGATATTCTCTAATTTATGAATCCATGTATGGTAAAAGCAACATGGTTAGTTACACCACTATCTAGCCGCCACGAACTGGATGGGGCTCCAGATATATTAGATTCACAAACAAGAGCCAAAGAATCCTTACCTGATACGTCATATTTGGCTAACCAAGTTTTATACTTTGGATAGTTCTTCTTTATGTGATCCTTCTTTTTACAGAAGAAGCACTAAACGCCACTTTTCTTGAAATTAGACCTACTAGTACTATAATTACCAGATTAACTAGTTCTTTGAGCTACTTTGTGAGAATGATTTTTAGACTTCTTACCTTTCTTACCATAGCTAGAAGCATATAGTGCAATGTTCTCACTCTTTTCCTTATTCAATTTTTCCTCTTCAGCAACAACCCTAGAAACTAAGTCATTAATAGACCAAACTTCATCTTGAGAGTTGTAATTGGTCTTTATGATATTGAATGTAGGAGGAAGAGTGTTCAATGCCTGATGAAAAGGATCTGAGAGATCCACCTTCAAAACTTTAAGCCTTGATTAGATGTGTAAACGGTGGAATACGGATAGGAATATGCCTATACGTGTATTCGTATTTGTTTATTACAGATATGAATATGAAAATATCCGCTTAATTAAATCGAATTCTAAAACGGATACATATTATTTGGTATCGTTTAAATAAAATAATTCCCAATAATTTAATAACTTATATGATACATATTAAATAAATTTTACTTGAAGAACACAAATGAAATATCATATTAGAAACAATATTCATTTTTTTAATATATTTTAAATTAGTTTTTGCTATAAATAATTGAATGTATTAAAAAAATTATATTCTATACACGTAAATAATACAAATTGAGTAAAATATATAACAAATAATGGATATAATCGATAATGGATATTTCAGATACAGATATGCATATATCCATATTCGTATTCGCTTTAAATCAAATACGTATATTATCCATTTTTGCTAATATGAATGAGAACGGATATCGAATATTTCGGTTACCATTTACAGCTCTAGCTTTGATTAACAATCCACCATCCTAATAATATAGTCTCTAACACCATTAATGTCATCATATTTCCTACCGAACAGAGGTTGTAAAAGTGCCCCAATTTCAGCAATTGATGAAACAAGAATCCTCTGACTAATAAATGTCATCAACTTTATTAAAACAGAATAAGCTAACGTGTTTGTAGAAGGGGGATTGAATACAAACACCACACCTTTTTCGCTCTTTAAAACTCTTAACACGAAAACTGGAATAGCTAAAAGTTTATCCCCTAGTGAGGATGAACCCAAAAAAATAGTACAGTTATTTAAGATGACTACACAAAGATTCAAGTTTAAATAGTTGTATCATAACTTGGGGTTTTTTGGAAATCTATATAATCACAAAGTGATTAAATGGCTACAAATTTGTAAGTTAATACAACTTCTTGTTTCACACACTACGTACAATTTCTCTCTCAAATATTTCTCTCAAGAACTATTACAAATCATCTCTCTAGTATTTGAAGATGACAGAGATATTTCTAAATTAATCTGTATCTTGTTTTTCTCTCTCATTTGTTACATATTAGGAAAACAGAGATAGAACCCATGTGTTTGTCATGCTTCTTTTTCAACATAGCTGTAGTATGTCCTATCATTGTCCTTTCGGAGATACACATGTCAGACTGCTATTGGCTATTATTCCTTCTATTTCAATCTCTATTCTCCAAGCATTTCTAATGTAAAGGTTGTTATTAGACCACCAGATTTCAAGGAATATCTTCTCAATTATACTCCTTGCTTCTATGCCAAGTATCAGTGTATAATTTGTAAGCTCTGATGACGAGTATAATAAATCTTAATTATCCCTTGATGTTGACTTGATTAGTGCTTCTGAATCCCTTGATGACAATCCTTGATGTAGACTTAATCAGTGCTTCACTATCCACTGATGTTAATCCCTGATGTTGATGTCATTCGTTGATGTAGTATTCAAGTTATCCCGTGACAGTATCCCCTGATAGTCAAGTTATCCCCTGATGGTATCCCCTGACTGTCAAGTTATTTCCTAATGCTATCAACTGATAACATCCCTTGATGTAGTATTTAGGCCATCCCTTGACGACATCTCATGATGGGTTTATCCACTTATGCCTTTTCAAATACTCACATCTTTAATCACTAATACTATATTAGCCTTTCCTTGAATGCCTAATGTGCAGAATACTTAATCATTAAGTATAACAGACATTCCCTGACACTACCAAGTCCTTGAGTTATCCACTAATGATTTGCCTAGTGTAGTTTTGGCTATCCCCTGACGAACTAAGTTATCCATCAGTGAATGCTTATTTGTGCAAATATACTAAGGCTTATAAAATGCTTTGGGTATTTACAAGTGCACATTTATTAAATAACACTTATATCATCATCATTGTACCTAACAATCTCCCCTATTTATGATTATCAATTGGATAATCATAAATCTAATTAATTTACTAATATTAATGTCAAAACCAAAACTATAAAGAATAAAGAATAAGAAATGAAATTGCTTCATCTATGTGTATTTGTGCAAGTAGAAAGAATAACTATATACAAAGGAAACAATGCCTTGGAAGTACTTTAGAATCCTTCTTTTGTTGAGCTGTAACAAAGGAAAATGGATGACTCGCTTCAATCGATTAAGAGTCACTTCCAAGGCATTGTTTCCTCTGGTCAGGATTTTGATTAGGAATCCGAACTCTTTTTTCTTCCACGCCAGCATTCAATGTCTGGAACTTCTTCTACAACAATCTTCTGAAATTGACAATGTTGATAGTTTTTTTTCGTTCCAAAGCTTCAAGGACAGATGCAATCTCTTTCAAGTTAGCTGCAATAAGTTGTGACCAATAAAAGGTGATGATCTCCCCTTTGGAATTCTTGAATTCAATGCCCATGGGTTTGTGATCATCTTTGGATATTCTTTGAATCCTTTTATTGAGGGAACATCCCTTACAACTGTTGAGAACCTATCATCAATTCTGGTCTCTTCAATCTCCTTCAATACTTTCTTGACAAGCATGACTCTGAACATGATGACATGTGCATTCTTGTGATAAGGAATTTGGCTTAGAACATGCATCGCCTCCTCCAGGTCAAGTTCATCAACATTTTCATCCCTTATGTGCTTCTCTTACCCATCAGCAGTTTTGTAGTATAACTTCAAGGGTTTTTCAATGGTTGTGGACAAGTTTTTGATGTCATTGATGGCTTTCCTCAACTTCTCACATTCTCCCCTCAAATCTCTATTAAGCGCCGTTATGACGGCCCCAAAAATCTCATACCAGACTTCAGATAACGTCAATAATTGACAAAAGAAAAAATAACATCATCCAAGCATGCATATCAATAAATAAGAGGAACAACAAAAATTTCTATTACATTATCCCAAAATAGTATTCTAACAGCCGAAGTCTTATGTGGGGCCCACACAGGCCTTACAATCTAAACATTTCAATGATAGTCTCGCGTTTCATTCTTCCTCTAAAAGCCATCCAAAGGAGGCTGATCAGGAAGCATTCGTCATGCCATTTTCATTTTACCTTTAATAGTTTGCTTGACCATCTCGCCATATCCTATAAAACATTTGATAATAGTACAGTGAGAAATTTACGCTCACAACTATATAATCATGTATTGGATGAGCCTTGAAAGATAAATAATTTATTGGGCTTAAATGTTTATGAGGTTGAGCGGAAATAATGCCCACACCTCTTGATAATTCGGAGAAATTGTAGTTTCTAGGGACCCTGAGTGATAGCGAGGGATTTGATCCTTTACTTAAAAGAATATAGAAAAATTTCACATCTGCCTTTTAACCATGTTTGTTTGGCACACGTGCCTTTAGGAATTTCATATCAAACAGTATATCAGCTGGCCAGTCTGACTTCATCATGATGACATACGTAGTCGATGTAGAAAACTTTTATCTGCGAGGGTTCAATTACTGATGCCTCAATTTCTATCCCCTATAAATCCTAGGTCCGGGATGCCAGGTAAATGCATCCCACTAGCCTTTATTTACCCACACGGATAAACTTTACAAGTGTGCGGTGAAGAATAAGTTTTCTACATCCGTATAGGATTTACTTTGGCGTGTTAGTGAATTTGAATAGTTAACAACCGCTGAAAGAATACTTAATTTTAGTACAACATTTCTCACATATATCCGATCAAAGGATCGTACATTACTCAACTTTGAATAAATTAAAGCATTAATATTTACATAATAATATCTTGGCTACATTACGTATATCAAAAGAATGATCACACAAATTAATTGAAAGAAAATAGAGTGAGTATATACTTGTCTTGAGTCCTTAGTGAATCTTAGATTTAACAACTTGCCTAGAAAACAATTCTATAAAATATGTACATGCAATAACATGAGAAATCTGAATTGAATTACACATGAAGATGCACATGCAAAGTGTTCGTGAAATTCTCAAGTCTATGATTGACTAATTGAGTCATCATTTGTGGAACCGAATTGGAGTCCGAGAGATTTTTGGAATGATAATACGTCGTTCGTAGGCTCCCGATAATTTAATTTATTTGTTGGAGGCTTTAGATTAATTAATTAAAATTAATTAATTAATTTTAGCTTAAATGAATTAATTAATCATTTATTAATCATCAAAACTTTATTCCTTAATTATTATTTAATTATTTTAATTAAACAATAATCGTTTCTTAATTAAATCTTAACATAAAAGATTTATGGATCGTTTATCATTTATTAAACATTTATTCTTAAATTATTATTTAATTTCTTTAATTAAATAATAAATATTTCTAAATCAAGTAATTTACTTCTTAATTATTTTTGGCTTAAATTATTTATTTTAATATTTATTTAGAATTTATTTATTAGTTATTTATTAATTATTTTAATTAAATAATAATTGCTCTTGCTTTATTAATTTAATTTGATTAATTAATAATCACTCCTCAATTAATCTTAGCTTAATTTATTTATTAATCATTTAGTATAAAACTTAGAGTTTCTTTCGTAATTATTATTTAATTCTTCCAATTAAGTAATAATCATTTATAAATTAATATTTTTTCACTTAATTGTGGTAATTAAGAGATTCTTTCTTGATTAATTAATTTATTTCTAAATAACAAAAATGTTAATTATATATAAAAAAATTATTTGTATGTCAAAATAATTATCCTTAAGTTATTCATTTATCAATTTAAGTTGTATATGTATTTTATTTTATTTTTCAATTTGAATTGAGTCAGAACTGGGTCGAGTCACGGACCGGGTTGGGATCGACCCATCATCACTGTCTTTTCCCACTTAGGATTCTGGCAGCAGGCGGACGGTTGACAGCGTCGTTTTCGCCAGAATAGCCACTACCTTCGCCATACACGCACGCACACACACACATATCGGATCAAAGGATCGTACATTACTTAACTTTGAATAAATTAAAACATTAATATTTACATAATAATATCTTGGCTACATTACGTATATCAAAAGAATGATCATACAAAATTAACTGAAAGAAAATAGAGTGAGTATATACTTGTCTTGAGTCCTTAGTGAATCTTAGATTTAACAACTTGCCTAGAAAACAATTCTGTAAAACATGTACATGTAATAACATGAGAAATTTGAATTGAATTACACATAAGGATGCACATGTAAAGTGTTCGTGAAATTCTCTAGTCTGTGACTAACTAATTATCTTTTGTTGAATTGGGATTTGTTTGTAACCGAATAAGAGTCCGAGAGATTTTTGGACTGATAATATGTCGTTCGTAGGCTTCTAATAATTTAATTTATTTGTTGGAGACCTTAGATGAATTAATTGTTTTGAACTTAAATAATTTTATTAATCATTTATTATTCATCAAAAATTTATTCCTTAATTATTATTTTATTTTTTTAATTAAATAATAATCATTTCTTAATTAAATCTAAACATAAAAGATTTATGGCTCTTTTATTATTTATTAAACATTTATTCTTAGATTATTATTTAATTTCTTTAATTAAATAATAATTATTTCTAAATCAAGTAATTTACTTCTTAATTACTTTTAGCTTGTATGATTTATTTTAATATTTATTTAGAATTTATTCATTACTTAATATTTAATTATTTTAATTAAATAATAATTGATCTTGCTTTATTAATATAATTTCGTTAATTAATAAAAACTCCTCAATTTATCTTAGCTTAAATGATTAATTAATCATTTAACATAAAATTTAGAGTTTCCTCCTAAATTATTATTTAATTCATTCAATTAAATAATAATCATTTATAATTTAATAATTTGTCAATTAATTGTGGTAATTAAGAGACTTTTTCTTCATTAATCAATTTATTTCTAAATCATAAAAAATTTAATTGTATAAAAAAAACTTATTTGTATGTCAAAATAATTATCATTAAATTATTCATTTATCAATTTAAGTTGTATGTGTATTTTATTTTATTTTTAAATTTGAATTGGACTAAAAATAAAATAAAAGGAGCTGGATGGGAATCGGGTTAGAACCGGGTCGGGTCACTTACCAGGCAGGACCAACCCGTCATCACTGTCTTCTCCTAGTTATGGTTTTGGCAGTGGGTGGACGGCCGACGACACCGTTCTCGTCAGAACAGCCATCGCGACCCACTGTCGTCGCTATACGCGCACACATAGACACTCGGAACGGAGGTGAGGATGTCTCCGTGACAATCCCTATAAGGGAATACCCCCCTAGATCGCTTGCCGTTGCTGGAAAATGCTTGGAAGGTTGTTTTGTGTCTTACCGTCGACGAGCTTCCCATGAACAGCGGCGAAGCTCACAGCCGAGCTTCAAATCCTCATTTCTTCACCATTTTTGATGAAACAAGTATGGATTTGAAAGAGGGAGCACTCAATAACACAATCATGCAATCAATTTCAAGTTTTAACATCACAATCGCAAGTAACATAGAAATTTCAATTTGGGTATTTCCAAAATCTTTGGCCGAAAGAAAACACACCATGCTTGACCATTTTTAGAAATTATGAGGGAAAATGATCAACAAAAGTGTAGGAACAATGTTCTAAAACCGATTGGCAAATACAAATGTGTTCGGTCGGATTAAGGCCAAACCCAAACTAGGGTTCTTAGTGTTCTTCAATTTTTTCTTGAATTTTTATTTTTATTTTGATTAAACTTTAAAAATCAATAACTTTCAAACCATAAATGCTATAGACATATTTTATATATGAAAATGATACTGAAAATTATTATTTACACAATGGTAAAATGGAAATGACAATAAGTGCTAAAATAAAAGGGCAATATGTTACCTTTTTAAAGTTTTAATGAGCAATCTGCTTAATCCACAATAAATGCTATTAATGAAATCTTAAATTTTTGTTTGGTGGATTTGCTGGAGAAAATGATTGAAGTGGAGGCTAGGGTTTAGTTATAATGATATATTTATATAACTTGCAATTCATTCTTGGCCATTAGATTAGTTTTTGAAAATTTTACTTAGATTGAAAAAAGTTTTGCTTTGATTGGAAATCATTTCCTTGTTTTGCCATTTAGGGAAAATGCTGATGTTTTGAATTAATTATTGTTTAACTTGATTTGTTTAGCCACTAATTGGATTTTTAATGGTTATGCATTGATTTATTGCATAAACCAAAAAGTTTACCCACACCGGTGAGAAAAATTTGTGTTTATGATATTCTTATCATGATTAGCATCTCGTAATTTTTATAATGACACATTCATTACGATTTGTCGTTAGTGGATGTGCGCGCGTCGATTTGGGTAATTTGCACGTATACTTAATCGTAAATTCTATTGTGCATTGAAATGAAACGGAAATTTCATCACTAATATAAATTAAATGTCCATATAATTTATTTGAATTTTTGGGTTCTCACAGTCGTTGTGTTGGGCACAGCTTATTTGGCTAGGGCAAGTTGTTCAGCATTCATCCTCCTAAACCAGTCAAAAAAGATTGTTAACTCAGACCTACTCTTTATCTGGATGACAATTACTTTCTCCTTGTAACTTTTTACCCTGACATTTATGATGTTGATGGAGTGCATATATGTCCGGCTCCTTTGTCTATCATCCCTTAGAAATTCAGCCAATTTAGGTGGTCCATATGTTACAGGAGGAGTTTTAACTTTGGCTTTAGATGACTTGGGTTTGGTAACATCAGGGGATGTTGAAGGTACCTAAGTGTCAGGCCTTTTTGAGTTGTCTTTGTTTTTCTCTCCTAATGCACCTTTTGAGAGCTGAGTTTTCCTTGAGGCTTTTGGCTTGACACTTCTCTTATATTCTTCCTTATCCTTCTCCACAGCCATTTCCTCATCTTGTTGAAGTTGTTGTGCATAGAGTGCATCAGCTTCCACAAGCTTCTTGTCTTGAGGAAAGACAAGTTCCACTTTCCTATCTATTAGAGCTTCAACAGGTGTTGGGAAGTGAGTTGTCTTCACGGTATCTTAGAGTAGCTTCGATTGTCCTGATTGAATAAAGTTTTTCTTTTTAGGTTCTTCAATTAGGATACCTTTGCCCTTGTCTTTTCTGGCCATTGGAGATTCTTATGAAAAAGGAGCAGTCATACTCCCTGATGGTAGTGCTTTGAATTTCTCAGCAATAACCCCTGATAAAGTGCTTGAAGATTTCTCCCACTTTTTGGCAGCATCATCAGTGGAAGTTGAGGGTGGGGTAATGACTTGAAGAAGTTGATGAAGGTTGTCAGCCATTGTTTGTTGCAGAGCTTCCATCTTTGTTAATCTTGTGTTGAAAGAAGAGAGTTGTTAGCCAACACTGTTTATCAGCTTTTTGAACTTCAGGAATGAATGGCTAGTGCAAAAGTATCAACAACATTCTGTACATTTTTAATCTTCTCAATAAAGGTAGTTTGTAGCTTGATAAACTCAACGTCCGTAGATTTATCTATCATGATCTGTGATTTTAAGACCTTGACTAGGAAAGGATCTGTTGTATGAGACATTTCATTCTTCAGGGGATAGTCCTCGACCATCAGGGGATGGATTTATTCATCGCCAAACTCATCGGTAATCCATTTGACTACCGCCAAAGTCTATTGGCTATCGACAAACTCATCGGTGGATAATTTGCTCAGAGCCAAACTTAATAAGTCAGCGCCAAACTCATCGGTGATAATTTGTTCAGCACCAAACTCATCGATGGATAATTTATTTAGTGTCAAACTCATAATGGCCATATCGAGTCCTAAATGTCGACTTTGAGATGTCCTCAGCTTTGATCTTCAATTGGTGATATCCTAACCTTAAGTCGATCTTTGAAAAGTATTTTGCATCCTTGAGTTGATCAAACAAGTCGTCGATCCTTGATAGTGCATATCAATTCTTCACTGTCACTTTATTCAATTCTTGGTAGTGGATGCACAATCTCATCTAAACGTCTTTCTTCTTCAGGAACAAAATAGGGGCTCCCCATGGTGAGATGCTCGGCCTGATGAATCCTCGATCTAACAATTCTTGTAATTGCACCACACGTTCTTTCAATTCGGAAGGTGTCATCTTGTATGGAGCCTTGGAAATTGGAGCATTCCCTAGTACTAGCTCGATTCCAAACTCCACTTGCCTACTTGGCGGTAATCCCGATAGCTCTTCTAGAAAAATATCTCTGAATTCCCTCACAATGGGGATATCTTCTAACCTCAGTGCTTCCTTCTTGGCATCATGTACATAAGCTAAGAATGCTTCGCATCCCTTGCGTATCATTCTCTTAGCTTTTATCGTGGTAAGGAAGTGAGACGGTTTGGTAGTCTTGCTTCTGTGAAATAACACCTTATTTTTTGAAGGTTTTCTTAAGGAAACCTTCTTCCTCATACAGTCTAGCCTAGTACTTATATAACCAATCCATACCTAATATCATGTCAAACTCTCCCAAAGGGAAGGGTATTAAGTTTGCAGGTAAGTTATGCTTGCCTATCATTACATTGTAGTCATATAGCACATTTTGAACAGTGAGGAACTCTTGATAGGCCACTGTAACCTCTAGAGGTAGTTTTAAGTGTTTAGGGGTTATACTAAGGTCTTTAAGCAAGCATTCAACTATGAAAGACCAGGTCGCACTAGAATCAAATAATGCGTGAACTTGAACTGAGTTGACTAGTAGCATACCTGTTACTACATCGTCGAACATCAGTGAGTCTTGTACATTCATGTTGTAAGTCCTAGCTTGGGGACAAACCGGTACAGTGTTAGCCCCAGATAGTGGCGGCTTTCCTCCGCCTTTCTTCTGCGGGTAGTTTGGAGAAATGTGGCCTTCCATGCCACGTGAATAACATGTCTTAACAGTCTCCAGAGTGTGACTGCTGCCTTGAGGTCTAACTTGTTGTTGCTACTACGACTATTGTTGAGGACGGTATTGTAGTTGGGCAGCAACGGGTGTCTGATTTGGGCAATTTGGTGAAATATGCCTAGGTTGGTAGCATTTGTAGCACGTGTTTGTGCCCTTCAAACATGGGGACGTCCCATGATGCTTTCCACAGTTGGCACAAACAATGTCTTTCTTCTTGTTGTCTCCTCCACCGTTTCTACTGAAGTTCCTTTTCCTCTTATTATCATTTTGGTTACTCCCCTCTTCTCTCTTTACCATTACCACATTCGCTTGTGGTCTCCCATTTCCTCCACCATTTCCTTTGTTGTTCTGGTGGCTGATGTTGTTGTTTCCTTTCTTCTGTCCATTTTTTTGATTCTCCCGGTTGAATTCCCATAGCGTTTTGTCGCTTCTTTCTGCCACGATCGTCCTCTGGATGACTTCTGCATACATACCCAAACATAGGACAACAATTTTATCATGGAGCCATGGGTTCAAACCATATTTGAACCTCCTTGCTTTTCTACTCTGGTATCCACCATATGTGGAGCGTACCTCTAGAACTCGTTGAATTTTCTCTCGTACTCTTCCACCGTCATAGTTCCCTGTTTCAGCTCTAGGAATTACTTTTCAAGGTCATCAGCAGTGCTGATTGGGAAGTATTGGTTGTTAAAGATCTCTTTAAATTCTTCCCATGTGAATCCTTGATCAGTTGCTTCCCCTCCTCTGGCATCTAGCTTCTTGGCTATCTCTAGTCGTTCAGTGGCTTCCCACGAGTAATTTGCTTCTCCCTTCAGTAAGTAGGTGGCGTACTCAGTCTTGAAGTCTTCATTCACCCCAGAAATTCGGAAGGCCTTCTCAACCTCTTTGACCCATGTTCGAGCAACAGTGGGGCCTCATTCGCCATTGAAAGTAGGTGGACAACTATTCGTGAAGTCCTTAAATGTTACCCTCCTAGGTCGTACTTGCGGTGGGATGTTATTTTGTTGAGCATCTTCCCTAATCATGTTTATCAATAGGGTGATAGGATTATCTTGATTTTCGTTGTTGTTGTTTTCACGATTTTCATTCGGGTTGATACTTCCTTAGTCGCCTTGGTCATCGGCATGGCGGTTGGCGCTGGTGTTCCTGGTTCGATTAGTTCATGGTCTTCGTAGTGGAGGCATTTTTCTACAAGTGAAAAAGAAATAATTAATGTCCACAACCCTTTTTCCTTCTTTCATTCTTCCTTCGTAAGAGAATTTTATATAACTCATAAGAAACTCATATTAAAACAATTGATGCATCCATAAATAATCGTACATAACTCCTAAGAGCTTTAAGGATGAAATCCTCATAATATTAATAATATCAAAGGGGTAAAATAGTGGAAGTTCACCCTTCGCTTCAGTACTAGCAGAGCTTTGATTGATAACTATGAGAGCCATGCCAAAACATACTTAAGGCTACCATAACTTTCATAACCAAAGAAAAGAAAAATAATCAGCTCTGAAGCCTAAGTACAAAATATATGGCTTGAATTGTGATTACTAGTGGTACAACATATATTTAATACAAAGCCTTGAGATCGAGTTCTTCCATCATCCTGTGTGCATAGCGGCACACCTCCTCGACCTTCTCCACGAGGTCGTGCATCAAACGGTCCCGGTCAGCTGCAATAGGGTGCGAGAGCCGAAAGTAATCACTCACCGAGATCAATATTTCAGTTAATGCCTCGGTGAGAGTGAGATACACATCCTGGTATGAGACCCTCCAAATGTCAAGGAGTCGGTAGGTCCTCTGGTGTGAAACGGTGTGACACACCAGTCTGTTGTTACGTGTCGCCATCTCAACCTGCATCAGGTGAATGCTACGCTGGAGATAAAAGCAGAATCCATCTGGAAATGACATGGGCACAGGCACCTCTGGAGGTGGTGTGGCAGGTGGGATCACTGGCGGTGCATCTTGTAGTCTTGCTGGTAGCAAGGGCAACCTGGCAGGTGGTGGAGTTGGCTGCTCTGCTGGTGGTGAAGCTGGAGAAATAGGTATAGTATGTATCGAGATAGAATGAGATCTTGTCCGCGCTAGTGACTATAGCGGAGTACCCAACTGGTAGCGAGGAGGAGAACGACTCCTCACGCGAACCAAGGAGACTAACCTCTCAGATGGGTTAGTAAGGGTAATTGCATCTTTCGGCTCGGTGGGGTCCTCGTCATCTTTTTGATCTATGGGGTTTTCATCATCTTCCAAATCCTCGTTAGAGATCCGAGAAATCTCGTAATGAACCACTTGTACTGGCCTGGCTACCCTCTTGTGAGGAGTCATACACCATCGAGCACCAGGTGGTAGTGGTGACCCGCGAATAACATCAGGGTGCAGACGTTTGTGGCGGATCGAAGGGCCAGCATCATCATGTGGTGCAGACACTACAGTAAGATGCTGCTCGGGGAATGCCTTCTTCTGGGCCTCAACATCATCTGTGATGGGGGCAGGAGGGATGTTTGGATGTCTTGGGTGGTCAGAGGGGGCGTAATCAGGAACATGCTCCTCGTCAGAGCTAGAGACTATAAGGGCTTTACCCCTATCAACTCGTCTCGAAGTCATCTACAAATGAACATAGCCTACGTCAGTATAGCGACAAGGTTTTACTTAATATAGAGTTTGATATGAATACTAATGCAATGCATGGTCTGCAATATATTTTACTTAGGTCCTTGACTTAAAAGTGTATATCCCCCAAAATTTCTAGCTTCAAGAAATGGGGAGAGTCTTCCTGATGCTTATCACCCATCTATTCATCCTCGTGTCCTATTTTCCCTATCCTTATGTATTACAGTTCCTCATTTCTTTTTAAGACTCTAAATATCGCGTTCTACTCTCTGATAGAGACCGTGGTCTCATAACTGGTGTTTGGTCTGTGATTCCAACTGTGATGACCCCAAAAATAGCATATCGGACTTCGGGCACCGTCAATAATTGACAAAAGAAAAGTAACATCATCTAATCATGCATAACATTAAATAAGAGAAATAAATAATATTCTCTATTACATTCATTCAAAAATAAAGTTCTAACATCGGAAGTCTATGAAGGGCCACACAGGCCTTACAATCTAACCATTTCAATTATAGTCTTACGCTTCACTCTTCCCATGAATGCCATCCATAAGAGGGTGATCAGGAAACGTTCATCGTGTTATTCTATCCTTTCCTTTATCAGATGGCTTGGCCTTCTCACCATATCCTGTAAAACATTAGATAATAGCAACATGAGCGATTTACGCTCGCAAGTATATATTCAAGCACTAGTGAGCTTTGAAGATGGATAATTTATTGGCTTAAGTGTTTGTGAGGTTGGACGGAAACAATGTCCACGCCTCTTAAGAACTTAGAGGAAAAATAGATTTTAGGGTCCCTGAGTGATAATGAGAGATTTGACCCTTTACTTAAAAGAATAAAGAATCATTTCACATGCACCTTTATAACCATGTCCGTTCGGCACACGTGCCCTAAAGAACTTCGTATCAAACAGTATATCAGCTGGCCAGCCTGACCACCATCTGGCTTCATCTAATGACATACGTAGTCAAAGCAGAAATGTTTTATTTGCGAGGGTTCAATTACCGATGCCTTGGTTTCCGTTCCCTATCATTCCTAGGCCCGAGGTGCCAGGAAGATGATACCCACTAGCCTTTAGTTACCCACACGGATATACTTTACAAGTATGGGGTGAGAAAAATTAAGTCTTTTTCTATCCGTATAGAATTTACCTTGGCATGTTAGCGAATTTGAATAGCTAAAATCCGCCCAAAGGATGCTTGATTCTAGTACAACATTTTCACTTACATCCAATCAAGGGATCATACGTTACTTAACTTTGAAGAAATTGAATTATAAACATTTACATAATCAAAAAAATGATCATACGTATTAATTGAAAGAAAGTAAAGTGAGTATATACTTACCTTGGTCCTTAGCTAAATTTAACTCAACACACTTGTGAGTGAAAGACTCTGTGAAACTTGCTTATTGACATAACATGAGAAATTTATACCTTTGATAAAGATGTGAGAAAATGCGCAAATATGATGTCCTTAAACTTTTAATGTCTTAACTTGACATTTGAACTATTGAGGTTTAGTGATTAATAAAAAAAATATCTTAGTTAATTGAAGAAAATAATATTTTATACCTTTAAAGATAAACTGCGCATCAGTGGGTAGTCATTGTAGCATAAAAGTGATCATCAGGGGATAAGAATGGCCATCGGGGGATAAATTAGCCATCAGTGGATAATTTACTCGTTAGGGGATGACTGGACATCAGTGGATAATTGCCTATCAGGGGATGATTGGTCATCAGTGGATAATTACCCGTCAGGGGATGGGCCTCGACCATCAGGGGATGGTCCATAACCATCAGGGGATGGTCTTTGGTCATCAGGGGATGACCTTCGATTATTAGGGGATCATCCTCACCCATCAGGGAATAGCCATCGACCATCAAGGGATAGTCTTCAACCATTAAGGGATGGATTTGTTCATTGCCAAACTCATCGGTAATCCATTTGACTACCGCCAAAATCTATTGGTTGTCGCAAAACTCATCGATGGGTAATTTCTTCAACGCCAAACTCATCGGTGGATAATTTCTTCAGCGCCAAACTCATCAGTGGATAATTTGTTCAGCGCTAAACTCATCAGTGGATAATTTCTTTAGTGCCAAACTCAATAAGTCAGCGCCAAACTCATCGGTGGATAATTTGTTCAGTGCCAAACTCATCGGTGGATAATTTGTTCAGCGCCAAACTCGCGGTGGATAATTTGTTTACTGCCAAACTCAATAAGTCATCAGGGACTTGTATAATTCTCTCTCGGAGACTAAGAAAAAAATAAATAAATAAATGTTCATCGTGGTCTAACAAGTTTTGTTCATCGGAGGCTAACAAAATTTGCTCATCGGAGACTAACAAAATTTTGTTCATCGGAGACTAATTTTACTACACTGTCGGACACTAACATGAAATCTCTCGGGGACTATTTTATATTGTCAGAGACTAACTTCATGCTGACGGAGACTAAATTAGGACATGTCTCCGATGCGGTAGTAACTTCTTCGCTTTTCAAAGGGTGGTGTTATCAGCAGACAACCGTTCAAAGGGTATTCTATCATCATCTATCTTGCAGTGTGAAATATTTCTTATTCTTATTGACACTGCTAGACTTCAAGAACTCTGGTTGTCAAAGACATAAGCATGATGTCCTAACTATAGATAAAAAGGAATATTTGGAAGTTAATAGTTGTCTACAAGGTGATCATCAACATTCCTTACTCTCATCTTGGATAGCCTTTTTAGAATAAATAACATTAACTCCAGATGTTAACAGTATGCATTAAGTCATACTTTTGGAAGTGAATAAGTAAGGTATTTTTACAAATATGACATGCATAACAGAAAAAATAGTGCAGGAGAGCAGGACTTTAATATAGTGCTCTTACCTCTTTGGCTGTAAAGATGAAGTTAAAAGCCTTGGTTATTCTTTGAGAAAGATAGTTGCTCTTAATAGCGAACCTGAATTTTGTGGGTGATTGGCTGTATAGAAAATTTATGAAAGTGGGGCTAGGGTTGTACTTCAAATGATATATTTATAGCACTTGTCGAGCAACAAGAGCAATTGGATTATTTGAGAGTAGTTCTCAGTCGTTGCCTGTATTAGACAGTAATAAGCTTTAGAAAGAAGTGATTGATTAGAAAGGGCGGTGTTACGGCTGCTAAAAATCAGTTAGACATCTATCGTAGCCAACAATCTAGCGTATTGTTGGAGTTGATTCACAATTTGTCGAGTCAGATGCAACTCATTCTAATATAATATAATTATATCACTTGCCTCACTACAGTCCTTGGTTCAAAATAGACACTTAGTTCACCCGTGTATTGTTTGCCTTCCTCACGTGAGTAATTTCACTTACGCTGTGACTTGGACCTTGACCTGCTTGAGCCGGTCTAGTTCTGACCTTATCTAACCCAGTTTTGACCCAGACCCAACCTAGTCTACTTTATTTTAATTTCGGTCAAAATCCAAATTTAAAAATAACATAAAATAAGAATAAAATACCTATACAATTTAAATTATTAAATAAATGACTTTTGAATAATTATTTTGACATGTAAATAAACTTTTTGCATGATTAAATTTTTTATAATTTAAAAATAAAATTAATTTATGATGTTAGAGTTTCTTAATTACCACAATTAAGTGATTAAATAATTAATTCATAAATGATTATTATTTAATTAAAAGAATTAAATAATAATTAATGAATAAACTCTAAAATTCTTTAATGATTAAATTAATTGAGAAAAAATTCTTGATTTATTTAAATTAAGGAATCAAAATCAATTATTATTTAATTAAAACAATTAAATAATAATTAATGAATAAATTCTACATGATTATTAAATGATCAGTAAATCATTTAATTCAAAAGTAATTAAGAAATAAATTATTATTGATAAATAATTATTATTTAATTAAAGATATTAAATAATAATTTAGGAACAAATGTTTAATAAATAATGAAAGACCTATAAATCTTTTGAGGTTAAGATTTAATTATGAAATGATTATTGTTTAATTAAAACAATAAAATAATAATTAAGGAACAAATTTTAATAAATGTTAAATGATTAATAAAATGTTTTAAAAAAATGACTAATTAATATTAATTAATTAATCTAAGGCCTCCAACAATTAAATATAAATTATTGAGAGCCTACGAATGATGTGTTATCAAGTCCACAAATCTCTAGGACCCACCCCGATTTGGTTCCAACCGAATCCCAATTCAACAAATGACAACTCAATTAGTCAATCATAGAACTGAGAATTTCACGAACACTTCGCATGTGTATCCTCATGTGTAGTTAAATTGAAATTTCACATGTTATTACATGTATATGTTTTATAGAATTATTTCCTACGCGAGTTATTAATTCTAAGTTTTATTAAGGATTTAAGACAATACTCACTTTATTTTTCTTTCAAATAATAAGTATGATCATTCTTTCGATATATGTAATATTATTATGTCAAAATTCATGATTTAATTTTTTCAAAGTTAAATAACGTATGATCCCTTGATCCGATGTATGTGAAAAATGTTGTACTAGAAAAAAGTATCCTTGGGCGACTGTTAGCTATTCAAATTTGCTAACACACCAAAGTAAATCCTATACGGATGTAGAAAAACTTATATTTCACCACATACTTGTAAAATATATCCGTGTGGATAATTAAAGGCTAGTGGGATGCATTTTCCTAGCATCCCGGGCCTAGGATCTATAGGGGATGGAAACCGAGACATTGGTAACCGAACCCTCGTGAATAAAATATTTCTGCATTGACTACGTATGTCATTATGATGAAGTCAGACAGTGGTCAAGCTGGCCAACTGATATACTGTTTGATACGAAGTTCCTAAGGGCACATGCGCCAAACGGACTTGGTTATAAGGCGTATGTGAAATTATTCTTTATTCTTTTATGTAAAGGATCAAATCCCTCGCTATCACTCAGGGACCCTAAAATATATTTTCCTCAAGTTATTAAGAGATGTTCACATTGTTTCCGTCCAACCTCATAAACACTTAAGCCTAATAAATTATCCATCTTTCAAAGCTCACCCAATACTTGATTATACACTTGTGAGCGTAGATCGCTCATGTTGCTATTATCAAATGTTTTACAGGATATGGCAAGAAGGCAAGCCATCTGATAAAGGCAAGACGAGAATGGCATGATGAACGTTTCCTGATCGCCCTCTTATGGATGGCATTCAGGGGGAGAGTGAAGTGTGAGGCGGTTATTGAAATGTTAAGATTGTAAAGCCTGTGTGGGCCTCTCATAGACTTCTATTGTTAGAATATTAATTTTGGGTTAAATGTAATAGAGATTTCTATTATTTTCTCTTACTTATTATTATGCATGCTTGGATGATGTTATTTTTCTTTTGTCAATTATTGACGGCGTTCGAAGTTCGGTAAGGGATTTTTGGGGCTGTCACAATTGGAGTGTCATCTTTATCACTAGATGAAGAACTAGTTGTATGTACATCAATAGAGGTTTCTCTCTATTCTTTTTTACTATTAAGGATCTCATCCATTTTTCCCTCTTGCTCTCATTTTTCATTGTCATTTAAGGTAGTACTCTTTGTCTTTCCTTTTACCAAGGTCCTCTCAGGGGTTTCGCCTTGCCTCTCTTCACTATGTATTCTCTCATCCTCAATTTGTATAGTCCTAATAGGCCTCATATTGGTTAGGTTCTCATCAATTGTGGACAGGATTAGTAAAGCATCTATAACAAATGAGTCCACAGATAAGAGTTAAGGATTAGAAAGAGATTTATCTGTATGTACAACTAGAGAAGTATAAGTACTTATAGAAGAAATATTTACATTGGTACCTATATCCCTTGATTGATCATTAGTGATTGGGTTATTGAGAAAAGAATCAATCATTAATAAGTCATAACTCTCAATCACTGAATCATTTCAAATAGGTCCTTCATGAGGTAAGAAGATGGAGGAACTGATGTCATGACACTTAGAGTTTGTGTCATGACATATAAAGAAATTTGAGGTAAAGAGAAAGAAGGAAGAGGTGTAGAAGGGAGTGTTGGCTGGATCATAGAGTGAGGAGGTGATCCATCAAAAGATTTAGATAAAGAATTTGTGTGTGCACTCACTATGTTAGATATCTCCAATTGGCTCTCAAAGACCCTGATGAGTATTTCCTCAAGGCCTATGGTCAGTGTTTGTGCCTCACTCATCTCTGTCCCTGGTTGGGGACTATGTTTAATAACTGAATCCTTTTGGGAGAAGACAACTAGAGATGTGGTTTGTTCCTTATCAAAGTCAGTATCCTTTTGGGAGGATACTGTCTATCTTGGTTTGGGGTCATGTTTTCCCAATGAGATGCCGAGAACTTGTAGAAGGGGGGGTTGAATACAAGTTCTTTGAATACTTTTTGAATTACTTGTTCTTTAAGAAATTAAATTTTCTTGCAGAATATAAAGAACAAGAACTCAAATCATTTTATAAACAATTGCTATATTGATTTCACAACTGATTACAAATTCTAACAATCATAATAAATATGATCGTCAACTTCTTTTCTATTATGTATAGGAAAAGATACAAATTATGAAAAACCTATACAGCTTCAAATTACAATTCTCTGTAAACCTAATTACAGCTTCTCTTCAAAACTGATTTTTCAGTTTTCCTATTCTAAATCAATACTGATTCAGCTGCCTTATTCGAATCAAATACAATCTTTCCTTTTTGATTAAGAAGAGATTTCTGGTTAGTTTCCTTACCAGCTACGTCTTTAATAATATCTTGAACTACGTGGAAGACATTCCTTTTTAATTCGAACTTTGTATCTTTCAAGAAATAAATCACGATTAGTCCCTGATGCTTCATCTTTAGTCTCTGCTGATGTCATCACTAGTCTCTGGTGCTTTTAGTCCCTGATGACGTCAGATTGTGTAGTCTCCGATAGAGTTATTTAGTCTTCGATGCTTTAAGGCTTAGTCTCCGATGACGTCAGCTTAGTCTTTGCTGATGTCATCACTAGTCTCTGGTGCTTTTAGTCCCTGATGACGTCAGATTGTGTAGTCTCTGATAGAGTTATTTAGTCTTCGATGCTTTAAGGCTTAGTCTCCGATGACGTAAACTTTAGTCTCCGACTCCTTTAGACTTAGTCTCTGATGACGTAGGCCTTAGTCTTCGACAGGCAAAACTAGTCTATGATAGATAAAAAAAACCTTAGTCTCTGACAAGTTTTCCTAGTCTCCGACAAGCCTTTTTGTAAACTCCAACAGATCAAATACACATTTCGACTTGCTGAAGCTTTGATACTCCATTGCAGCAGTTACTTACAAATAAAGAATTATTGTATCTCTTTACAAATAATGAATAAATTACAAGCAAAGAGATAACTACTGGCTACAAAACTTTAGTGTTACTAATTAACACTTTCTATACATTTGTACTCTAAGTAATCTAAAGACAATCATCATCAAATGTTCTAAAACCTAACAATCTCCCCCTAATTATGAATATTAGAATGATAAGCATAATTTCAAGGTTGATGATGATGTCAAAACTCATCATTACAATTACTTAGAAAAAAGAATAAAGAATTGCTAACTATAAATGTATTCTGAACTAAAATCTTTGATCTATTGTTCAGCTTCCACCAAAACTCAGGTTTAAATCCTATAAGTCTGGCTTCAAAAATAAAAATTGCAGCTTATTTCAACAAACATACCTTCCAACACAACCTTTTATTTTTTCTTCAGCAATTCCAGCCTTTCTTTCCTATTTCTCCTCAGCAACTCCAGTCTGTCTATCAACAGCTTTTTCAGTATCAATTCAACTTCTTCTTTAGCATCCTTGAGTAGACTGATAAAGCCTTCAATGTGTCTCTCACTGACACTATTAATGTCTCTGTTGTAGTTGAAGAAAACTTTCTCTCCATGAAAGTCTCATACCATAATCCTAGAGGTTTAGGATTAGCTTCTGGCACTGTATCCACCTTATGCTTCACCTTCATTACCTTTTGAATCTGGCTTCGAAGATCCATGTTGAGATCAGAAGTCTCAAGCACAACAGTCAGCAACCACTCCAGATTTTCTTTAGTTTGTCCCTCCAAGGCTGGCTTCTCAAATTTCAAAAACTCTCCATCTTTCAAAAAGACATGAAGATAATCTTTGTTATTTTTACCCTTAATCAGATCAATCTTCTTTGTGGTTTTCTTCAGGGTTTTGATGATTTCTTCTGTACTAGTCATTTCAACCTTGTAAGAATTCTTTGATGAAACTGTTTGTGGCTTTGTTGGTCCACTCACAGCCACCAAAGCAGTCTCAGTTGACCTTGGAGGATCTTGAGAGGTAGGCTTCTTGATAGTTGCCTTGATCATAGGTTTCTTTGCAGATTCCTGGACCAAAGGTTTCCTTCTTGATTTCCTCTCAGCCTCTTCCATTTCTTTATTTTTCTTCTTGGTTATGGTTGCTTTCTGTGCACTTGATCTTCTTTGTGACATCAGCATCTTTGGGTTGAGAGGAGGTGGCCAGATTTGGAATTGCCTGCATCAGTAGTTGTTCTTCTTCTTTGCCTCCTCCTCCTCCCTAGCTGCTGCCATATCCTCCTCCTCTTGAAGTTTCTAAGCTAGTAGTGCATCAAATTCTATCAGTTTCTGTTATTGAGGATAGACCAACTCCACTTTCCCATCCACTATCAGTTCAAGTGGAGTAGGAAAGTGAGCTGTCTTCATGGCATCCCCCAGTAGCTTGGGTTGTCCTAGTTGAGTAGTGGTTTGCTTCTTTGACTCTTCAACTATGACACCTTTGCCTTTGTCTTTTATTGTTGGGGCTTGTTGTGACGACCCCATAATCCCATACCGGACTAGGGCATCATCATAAGAAGGTAAAGATAACCATTCATCCATTCCTAAATAAGTACTGAATAAAAACAGTATTTAAGAGTTATTACAACCCAAGAATTAAGTAATTACAGCGGAAGCTATTACATCATTTCCTATTAACAAAATAAATCTCATCAACTCTTCAAACGTCTTACTTCTTTCCTTCATTCATCCTTTCTTTCCTTCATCAGTTCTATCAAAAGGATAAACACTTAGTAGCTTATCATCTTTGCTTTCCCCTTGTCAGAGGGTTCAGCTTTAGCTTTCTGTCCTGCAAATCATTAACATTCAACATGGGTGAGCGTTTTACGCCCAGCAAGTATATACACATTGAGGAAAATATGAATAATTCAATGAATTTCATCTGGAATCAAAGGAGAGAAATTCAAATTCTGTTTGTGGGGCTTGGTGAAGCAATACCAAGACCTCGGCAACCTTCACATATCCTTGAGGATGCACTGATGATATACAACTTGTGATCCTCCATTGAAGAAAGTCAGGTATACACCGGATCATAACTTTCAAATATCCAATGGGGGCTGCACCCGCGGATCTGCTAACCATACAGTACACAGCTGGCCAGGCTGGACCGCATGATCCCTCTGAGTGACTACGTAGTCAAATAGCATTTCCTCTTGGTCAGGTGAAGAACACATCAGCACCTTTCCTTTCCTCTTGCCAACCATGTGGCATAACCCCCATAAGGGGCATCATTCACATTCTCATTGCACAGATATAAGATTGAAAACATAGCTGAAATTCAAAGCTCATTTATATCCATGCATCATCATTCATATCATGCTAGCAGAATCAAAAGCATAGCATGCTCAT
>CM025786.1:59548457-59574515 GCA_014636745.2 Centella asiatica
GATGACGTCAGCCTTAGTCTCCGACAGGCTAAGTTTAGTCTCTGATGACGTCATCCGTAGACTCCGATGAGTTAAAGTGAAGTAATTCCCTGATGCACAGTTTGTTTTCGAAACTATAAAATATTATTTTCTTAAATCCTTTTAAGATGTTTTAATTGATTTCTTAACCTCAACAACTTTTATATCAAATTTAGACGTTAAAAGTTAAGGACATCACATGTGCATTTTCTCTCATACTTTAACCAAGATATTAAATTCATCTTGTGATATGTATATTCTTACAGAATTTTCCACTCTTGAGTAAATTAAATTTGATTGAGTGCAAAGGACCGAGGCAAGTATATTCACAATCTTATGTTTAATTGCAAGTTGATGCAAGTATATACATTCAATCTAATGTTTATTTCAGTTTAACGCATTATCATTTGATTCGATATGCGTGCAAGGCTTGAATTATGTTTCAATTGTTTTTTTTCTTTTATGAAAGAGCATGCTATGCTTTAAATTCCGCTAGCATGATATGAATGATGATGCATGGATATAAATGAGCTTTGAATATCAACTATGTTACAATCTTATATCTGTGCAAATGAATAAGAATGATGTCCCTTAAATGGGTTATGCCACATGGCTGGCAAGAGGAAAGGAAAGGTGCTAATGTGTTCTTCACCTGACCTAGAGGAATGCTAAGTGACTACGTAGTCCACACAAGAGGGATCATGCAGTCCAGTTTGGCCAGCTGTGTATTGTATGGTTAGCAGATCCACGGGTTTAGCCCCCGATGGATATTTTGAGAAAGTTATGCTCAGGTGTATACCTGTCTTTCTTCAAGGAGGATCACACGTTGTGTATCATCAGTGAATCCTCAATGATCTTTGAAGGTTTCCGAGGCCTTGGCATTGTTTCACCAAGCCTCATAAACAGACTTGACTCCCTTCGATGTTCCAGATATATTCTTTTAAATTGCTTATATACTTCTTCGATGTTCTAG
The DNA here is from genome assembly GCA_014636745.2 of Centella asiatica. Taxonomy (NCBI): domain Eukaryota; kingdom Viridiplantae; phylum Streptophyta; class Magnoliopsida; order Apiales; family Apiaceae; genus Centella; species Centella asiatica. The sequence goes on from CM025786.1 coordinate 59,549,449, forward strand.
ATATATTCTTTTAAATTGCTTATATACTTCTTCGATGTGTATATACTTGCTGGGCGTAAATCACTCACCTATGTTGAATTTTAATGTCTTGCAGGACAAAACGCTAAGGCTGAATCCTCTAATAAGGGGAAAGCAAAGTTGATAAACTACTAAGTTATTTATTCTTTTGATGAGACTGAGGAAGGAAGGAAGACATGAAGGGAGAAAGGAAGATGTTAGAAGTAGTGTTGATGTTGGTTTGTAATTAAAGATGATGTAATAGCTTCCACTGTAATTGTATGATTCTTGGGTTGTAATAACTCTCTAATATTGCCCTTACCCAGTATTTATGCTATGATTGGATGTATGGTTATCTTTTCCTTCTTTTGACGAAGCCCTGATCCATTAAGGGATTTTGGGGTCGTCACACTAATTAACACTTTCTATACATTTGTACTCTAAGTAATCTAAAGACAATCATCATCAAATGTTCTAAAACCTAACAGGTCATCTCTCTTAGCTTTCTTCTTCTTCTTTTTCTCCTTCATGCCAACTGTTAGAGATAAATGATGTTGATGATGATTATGTAATAAATTGTGCAACTGTAAATACTTCAGGTATTTTATAAACCTTAAGATCAGCACAAGTTTTGCATCCACTAATGATAAACTTATTCATCAGTGGATGGTCAATAACTTCACAAGACAAGTCAGAAAACAGGAACATTCAAAGGACTTGACAAAGTGAAGAAGAATGTCTGATGCTACTTGTAAGCAATCAAAGTATTCCGCACATCAGAAATTCTAATCAAAGTTACGTTGATTAAAGTCCCATCAGGGGAACCCATCAGGGGGAACCTGTCAGCGTATGACGAGGGCAGACCAATCCATCAGTGAAACACTTCAGGACATGTTAGTGTCAGGCAAACCCATCAGTGTAACCCGTCAGGGAGAATGACCAACATGACATCAGTGGAAGCCATCAGTGTATGCGGTCAGTTATAACCATCAGGATCAAGAAGCACTGAGTATAACTCAAGTGAAGGTTAAAGCCCTGATCTAGTCAATAAGCATCAGGGGATCCAGAAGCACTGATCAAAGTCAGTCAGGGCTGGCAGTCAGTGGATCGTTGTGACAGCTTGCACCCGTCATCAGTTCTTACACGAAAATCAACGTAACGTGTTACAGAAGCAAGAAATATCAACTGGAAAGATATTTTTTGAAGTTTGTTATTGATCCAATGAGAACTCTTTCGCATTAAATGCACACAGATCAGGGGAAGAAAAAAGAAGTAACAAAGCATGCAGCAGTCTGACACATAAAGTTTCGATATGACATACTTGCGGCTAAGTTGAGAAAAGCAGCATGTCTCAAGCACGTGATTTCATCCCACTGATTTACAACAAAAGACTTCAAGTGGTGATGGAGTCTATAAATGTAGCTTTTGATGATCAAGAAATTTTTGGGCTTGAAGACCCTGGTTTTCATGAAGAACTCAGGTTTGAAAATGAAGATGATATTGATTATCAAGAGAATGAAGCCGATGAGTGCAGACAAGTGGAGAATATATCCATTCCTGATGTCAATCCAAACAATGTTGAACCCCCTTCAGCAGATAGAGTTAATTTCCTGGACAACAGATCAGGGAATACTCCATCAGGGGATCATTCATCAGGACATGCACCATCAGGGCATAACTTGAACCCTGAATTATCCACCAATTCAGGGGGAGAGTTTTCAGTAGCTGGGAGCACAGGCTTAGGGGGAGGAGATGATAGTCAAGCAAGCTCATCAAGACACATCTCTAATCCCAAATGGACCAGAAGTCACACAACAGATCTGATTATTGGTGACCCAAGCAAAAGAGTGCAAACCAGGAAAGCAACATCTAATGAATGCCTATATGCTTGTTTTCTTTCTCAAAATGAGCCAAAGAAGTTTGAAGAAGCTGTTCAAGATGCAGATTGGATCTTGGCTATGCAGGAAAAGCTAAATCAATTTGAAAGAAATCAAGTATGGAAGCTTGTACCTAAACCCAAAGAAAGGATCATAATAGGTACTAAGTGGGTATTCAAAAATAAGATGGATGAAGCTGGCATTGTTGTAAGAAACAAAGCAAGACTGGTTGCAAAGGGATATCTTCAGGAAGAAGGGATTGACTTTGATGAGACCTTTGCTCCAGTAGCCAGACTTGAGGCTATAAGAATTTTCTTAGCCTATGCAGCTCATTCTAATTTTAAAGTATATCAAATGGATGTGAAAAGTGCTTTTCTAAATGGGAAATTGGATCAGGAGGTGTATGTCCAACAACCTCCAGGATTTGAATGCTCAAAATTTCCAAATCATGTCTACAAACTGGAAAAGGCACTTTATGGACTGAAGCAAGCACCTAGAGCTTGGTATGATACACTGTCAATGTTTCTGGTGGAAAACAAATTTTCAAGAGGTATCATTGACAAAACATTGTTCTTCAGGCAACACCAAGGTCATCTGATTTTGGTTCAAATTTATGTTGATGATACTATTTTTGGATCCACTAACACAAGACTGTGTGAAAAGTTCTCCAAACTCATGCAAAGCAAATATGAAATGAGCTTAATGGGTGAGTTATCTTACTTCTTGGGATTGCAAGTTAAGAAAGTCTCTGATGGAATCTATATTCATCAGACAAAATATGCCAAAGAACTTCTCAAGAAATTTGATATGGAGGACTCAAAAGTAGCAAAGACACTTATGGCCACTACAACCAAGATTGGCCCTGATAAGAATGGAAAGAAAGTTGATTTGAAGACTTACAAGGGAATGATTGGATCATTGCTATATCTGACAGCTAGCAGGCCAGATATAATGTTTGCAACATGTCTTTGTGCAAGATATCAAGCTGACCCAAAGGAATCTCATCTAATTGCAGTAAAAAGGATCTTGAGATATATCAAGGGCACTACAGAGTTGGGACTTTGGTATCCAAAGGAGTCTGGATTTGAATTGCTAGGATATTCTGATGCTGACTTTGGAGGATGCAGGATTGACCGAAAGAGTACAACAGGAAGCTGTCAATTTCTAGGAGGAAGGCTTGTATCTTGGTTCAGCAAAAAAGCAGCATTCTATTTCTACATCTACTGCTGAAGCTGAATATATTGCAGCTGGAAGTTGTTGTGCACAAATTCTATAGATGAAAAATCAGCTGATGGATTATGGTCTGAACTATTCCAAGATTCCAATAAGGTGTGATAACACAAGTGCCATTGCCATTGCTGAAAATCCAATACAACATTCCAGAACTAAACATATAGAAATCAGATATCACTTTATCAGGGAACATGTTATGAATGGGAATATTGAATTACAGTTTGTACCTTCAAGTCAGTAGCTAGCAGACATATTCACCAAAGCTCTTGATGAAGCTACTTTTTCAAATCTTGTGGGAGAGCTGGGAATGGTGAATTATGCGTCAGGGTCAGAGTCAAACTCCTAAAAATTTGGTATTTCTAACTCATTTCATAAGTTCTTGATAAAATCAAATTGATATGTGGTTATATATGTTCAAATTGTAAATATGTATATACTTGTATGTTCTGCATTTTGTTGTTTTGTTTTTGTTTTGACTGATGCATCAGGGTCAGGGCTTCCTTAAGGACGCATCAGGGTCAGGGTGTCCGGCTTGTTCGTCAGGGTCAGGGTCTCCTACCTGTGCGTCAGGGTCAGGGTCTCCTACCTGTGCGTCAGGGTCAGGGTGTCCGGATCTCTCGTCAGGGTCAGGGTACTCGACTCGTTCGTCAGGATCAGGGTGTCCGTCTTGTGCATCAGGGTCAGGGTATGTACATACAGTAAATCATTAGGGTAAGATTAATTTTTTTTCTGCATCGGGATTCTAGGTCAGTTAAGTGATGACAGCTCATCATTAAGTTCTTCTCTCACTGATGACGTGTCATCACAGAAACTGAACTGACTCCCTGATAGCGTGTTTTCAGGAGAAGTTTTCAAACGTCAATAGGCGGGTATTAATACTCTATCTCTCCTATTTTTTGAAACCCCCCAAAACATTTAATCTATACCTGATATTTGCTAGAGTTTTTCTTTTCTCTCTCGTCTTTACAGAAACCCTAGAACTTCAAATCTTCAAAGCATCCATGGCACGTCAACAAATTCAGAGGAACTTGACAGTTCCACCCACGAACTACGTGGGCTTCTCTGACATTGATGAGGTAAGTGATTGCTTTAAACCAATAATGAACTATCTACTCACCTTTGAGTATAGAAAAGCCATCTTTACCGATGAAGAAATATCGGGGGAGGCACTGTCACAACTTTGGACAAGTGCCAAGTTCATGTACTCCACCACCAAGCCTGATGTGGTCAAGGGTATCTCATTCAAAGTTTCGTCTGCGAAAGGAAAAATAACTCCTTCCAGACTTAACTCTGCTTTGGGACTACCCACTCAAGATCTGGTGGATGTACCCAGTGATGCAGATCTGCTGGTTTTCTTGAGGGAACTGGGCTATAACGCTGCTCCCAACGCAGTGTTAAAGTTCAAGGATCTCAAGAGGGTGAACGTGAAGAGGGAGAATTCTTATCTCTTCGACACCATCACCAAGGTGTTCTCAGGTAAGTGTTCTAACTTTGTGGTCATTACCTCTTTAACTTTGAAAATAGCATACGCAATAATTAAAAATGTAAATATAAATATAGGTAAAATTATTTTTGATGATCTTGTAAATAAATTAGGTAATTTTAATAATAGGAAAACTGAAGTATATTATGCAAGATTTTTGTTTATGATTATTAAAGATCAGATTACTAATTGTTCTTTTGAGAATGATATACCTGTACAGACCTACAAGCAAACGAAGAAACTGTTTGTAGAAATAATAAAGAAATCTTTTACAGCCGAACCGTTTGCACTCCCAACGCATATGGTACAGGTAGTAAATTCTACACCTTTAACTTCTCAAACTGTACATTCTTCACCTTCATCTACTATGGCAGAGAAAACAACCACCTCTCTGCCTACCCAAGTAGAACAACCAATTTCTTCACAACCACTCTCAATAGCCCAACCCACAGTCTCCCAAAAGACTGTTGGGATTAAAAGAAAACCCAGTGAAGATACCACATCAACTGAGGGGGAGCAAGGAGAGAGAGTGATTGGCTATAGGAGAAGATTGAAGAAAAAGACGGGAGCCACGAGTGTTACCCAATAACCTGACCAGGGCATATCCTCTCAACAGGATATAGCCTTTGATAAGGAATTAAACATATTTCTAACTAGTTCCTCTCAAAAGGGATTAGTTATTGAAAATAGTCCTCAACCAAGGACACAATTGAGTGAGGCACATACACTGACCATAGACACTGATGAACCTACCATAAGGGTCTCTGAGAGCCACTTGCAGAAATCTGACACACTGAGTGCACACACCACTCAAGATGTTGTAGCTCAAAAGCTTCTCAATAAGATCCACATGAGTCATCAGCATTCTTCTACAGCATCTTTTGATGAATCACCTCCTCGTTCAGTGATTCAGCCAACACTCCTATCTACACCACTTCTTTCTTTCTCTGTTCCTCAAATTTCTTCAGATATAATGACACAAACATTAAGTGTCATACAATCAGATTCTCCACATTCTCAATTCATGGAGGAGCCAACACTCTCTGACACAGTGTTTGACAGTCACTATTCTCACATGGTTGACTCATTTTTACTTGATACAAACACTAGTGATCAAGCCGGGGACATAAATTCCACTGTACATACTACAGCCATAACTCTTTATGTACCCCCAATTGTATATACTTCCTCTATAGAAACCTATACCTCTCCAATTATACATACTCACTTTATTTCTTCTCCTTCTCCTATCACAACTATTGAACCAGAATCTGTAAATACTTCACTTGAACTAGTCACAGTTGATGATTTCCAAGCCCATAGGAGCCTCTCTAGGACAATTTTGAGTGAGACTGAGAAAATACTAAGTACAGAGAGGCAAAGTCAAACCCCTGAGATGACTTTGGCAAAAGGAGAGCAAGAGAGTACTGCCTTAGTAGGCAAAGAAAAAGGAGAGAATATGAGTGATGCCTTAGACGGCAAAGAAACAGGAGAGGATGAGAGAGATAAGGATGAGATCCTTGTAAATAAAGAACAGAGAGAAAACACTGATACTGTAAATATTACTCCTTCTTCTGCAAGTGATGAAGATGATGCTCCACAAGATGATTTTTCCCAGTTCATCGGAGTTGATTTATACTTTCGACAGAACCATATGTCTGATACTGTACAGTTATTGAAGCAGGAGTTAGCTAGGACTACTGATCCAGTTTTGATCAAAATGTTAAAGTCACAGATCATGATTGGTTAGTCCATAGATATAGAAAACCAAAAATTGTACACACATTTTTCCACAAAGTTACAGAATATACAGCAAGTTGTCGACTCTTTGGTCACCAGCCAGACTCTACCCCGGATGAAGAAACAAGTTGACAATGTTGACCACAAGCTTACCGATCTTTCTACTCAAATGAACAGCATGGATACTCTGCAACAATCCATGGTTGACACAATGCAACAACTTCTTCAAGTCACATCCCGACTCTCAACTCCCACTGATGATGCTGTCAAAAAGGGGGAGAATTCAACCAAGCAGTCGTTAGGGGATGTTGCTGAGAAATCAAGTCAACCATCAGGGGATGTGACTACTCCTGTTCCTGCTCCAAATCCCAAGGACAAAGGCAAAGGCATCCTGATTGAGGAACCCAAGAAGAAATCCAACACTCAATCAGGGCCTAAGCTACTTGGAGACGCCATGAAGATAGCCCACTTTCCAACACTTGTTGAAGTTATTATTGATGGGAAAATGGAGTTGGTCTACCCTCAAGACAAAAAGCTAGTAGAAGCTGATGCAATCTTTGCACAGCAACTTCAAGAAGAAGAGGAAAGGGAAATGGCAAAGGAACAGGAGGAAGAGTTGAAGAAGAAGAAGAATGTCAGGCCAAGGACCTCCAGGAAACCTCAGCCTAGAAGATTACAGAACCCTAGATGTGCATCAGGGGATAAAAATCAAGATAAATCTAAAGACCCTGATGCCATTACAAAGAAGTCAGAAGAAGCCAAGGACAAAGCACCATCTCCTGATACCAAATAATATGGTCCACCCACTCTAGCTGAATTTCTTAGAGAAGAAAGGCGCAAAAACCTAACATTTATGTTCTCAATAAAAAGCATAGATGTCAGGTTCAACAATAGCAGGGATCAGCTAATTACAGTTCAATTAAAGAATGGGTCAGAATTCAATGTGGCAATGGACTAGTTCAAGAGAATGGATGCTGAGCAATTAGGACTGGTTCTAAACCTGATTCCAAGATCCTCACATGCTAATAAAGACTTAAGGCTGATAATCGATAGGCTGAGGAGTGCCATCAACAATGAAAGGAGCCTACCCACAACATTGGAAAGTCCACTAAAGCTATTTTATAAATCCATTGATGGGCAGGAGAAGAGTATAAGGATTAAAGAAGTTGATGGCCTAAGCCTAGAGGAAGCGATGCATGTTCTGAGTCAAATTGCAAATCATAAGAACAAACATGTCATCAAATTCAGAGTCCTACTGATTCAAAGAGTACTGAAAGAGATCGAAGAAACCAGAGCTGATGATAGGAACACTGCAGTAAGGGATGTGCCACCAGTAAAGGGATTCAAAGTCTATCCCAAAATGATCACCAACCATATGGGAGTACAATTCAAAAATAAAAAGGGGGAGATCATTACCTTTTATTGGTCACAACTTGCTGCAGCCAACATTCAAGAAATCAAGACTGTCCTTGAAGCTTTGGAATCAAGTAGAAATGTCAACATAGTCAACTTCAGAAAGCTTCTTCAGAAGGAACTAGATCAGCTGGATACATGAGCAATAGACAACAGACTCAGAATTCCTGATCAAAACCCAGAACAAAGAAGACAAGTCCTTGGAAGTGACTCTCAACCTATTGAATCAAGTCATCCATTGCCCTTTGTCTCAACAAAAAGGAAAAGGGATTCTGATGTCTAAATACAACATTCTTTTTGTAATAGATATAGGTTATACTTGACAGAAATTCTTTTATTAATTCATTCAAAATTCTTTCATGTATTGAGTATTGGTTTTGACATCATCATCAGTGCATCTAGGGATTTATGGTTATCAAATTGATAAAACATAAATAGGGGGAGATTGTTAAAGATAAATGATGATGATGATGATTATGTAATAAATTGTGCAACTGTAAATACTTCAGGTATTTTATAAACCTTAAGATCAGCACAAGTTTTGCATCCACTGATGATAAACTTATTCATCAGTGGATGGTCAATAACTTCACAAGACAAGTCAGAAAACAGGAACATTCAAAGGACTTGACAAAGTGAAGAAGAATGTCTGATGCTACTTGTAAGCAATCAAAGTATTCCGCACATCAGAAATTCTAATCAAAGTTACGTTGATTAAAGTCCCATCAGGGGGAACCTGTCAGCGTATGACGAGGGCAGACCAATCCGTCAGTGAAACACTTCAGGACATGTCAGTGTCAGGCAAACCCATCAGGGTAACCCGTCAGGGAGAATGACCAACATGACATCAGTGAAAGCCATCAGTGTATGCGGTCAGTTATAACCATCAGGATCAAGAAGCACTGAGTATAACTCAAGTGAAGGTTGAAGCCCTGATCTAGTCAATAAGCATCAGGGGATCCAGAAGCACTGATCAAAGTTCGTCAGGGCTGGCAGTCAGTGGATCGTTGTGACAGCTTGCACCCGTCATCAGTTCTTACACGAAAATCAACGTAACGTGTTACAGAAGCAAGAAATATCAACTGGAAAGATATTTCTTAAAGTTTGTTATTGATCCAATGAGAACTCTTTCGCATTAAATGCACACAGATCAGGGGAAGAAAAAAGAAGCAACAAAGCATGCATCAGTCTGACATATAAAGTTTCGATGTGACATACTTGCGGCTAAGTTGAGAAAAGCATCACATCTCAAGCACGTGATTTCATCCCACTGATTTAACATATAAGCAACGGAGTTCTCATAACAGAAATATGACAATTGATTGAATCTATCCAACAGATCAAACAAGCACTGAAGCATACAAACACTATAGAGAAGCTTTGTAATAGATCTTGAGAGAGATATTTCAAAGAAAATTAGAAGCTAGTGAGTGTGAGAAGCTGTGAACTTTACTCACAGAATTTGTAGCTGTAAATCACATTTGTGATTATACAGATTTCCAGAAAAACCTCAAGTTTTAATATAACTATTTTAACTTGAATTTGCGTGTTCATTTCATATCGTTTTTCTGTTTGTTACAACTGTTTTCCAGTAAACCTTATAAGTTTTATAGAGCGAAAAGTTTCAGGTGTTTGTATTCATCCCCCCCCCCCCCCTTCTACAAACACTTGTGCTTATATTGCACTAACACCAACCTATCTCTCTCCTTGCTCCCCCTCAATTGTTGTGGTTACTTCCGAGGATTTTCTTTTAGTACCCTTAGTCTTTTGGGAGACTAAGGGTTGAGCTATGGAGAGTTGTTGTTCAAAACATGGTTGTACTACTTGGGCAGGCTAAGAAGTGGTAGTTATCTCAACCATTGTAGTAGAAGTAAAAGAAATAAGAGGTTGAGAAAAGGATTGGTGTGCAGTTATTACCTGTGCCATATGTTGTGAAAGCACAAATGACTCATATGTGTATGCCTTCTTGCTGATCACAATGAACAATCTTTTGGTCTGCTTGAAGAATTGGATTGTCATATCAATGTTCTCAACAGAAATGTTAGGCAATTGAGCTTTAGAGAGCATCATAAGAAATATCGCATACTAAACCTCTGGTTTCCTATAGGTTTTCTTTCCTAATTTTATTACTAAGTCAACAAAAATAAGTTTTCCTATATTTATTTTAACATTTTTAATTATGGCATAATCTATCTTAAGTGTAAGAGATGTGATGAGTTCGAAATTACTAGATTTACTAAAAAAAAAAAAACTTTAGTTATTATGTCAAAGAGATAAAATAGTTCTCTGTTGACATTAATCCATTTTAGGTCCTTGAACTTAGGGGCCTGAGGGTTTTCAATTTTATAGCCTAGTTGTGAGGACCCAGAATTTTAAATAGAAATAAAAAGGTAAATAGGATTAATTCCTATAAGGTATGAATTTTAAATTCATGAGTTTTATGTCAATGTGATGTCCAAAAATTTAATGATCTCAATTCCTTTGCAAAAAAAAAAACCATTAAAGGGATTTGAAAATATTAATCTCAAATCTTATATGAGATTAATCAAACATGAACGTAGATTGATTTAATAAACAAAGATATTATTAATCTATGTAGTAATAATATGGATTACCACTACTATCATTACGGGAAGAAGGCTGAGTAATGACCCCGTGTAATGGATAAGCATTATAGGTGTTAAAATTATTTTCAGTGAGTAAGCATTGCAAGAGTTGTGTCATTAGTAGGATGTACTACCGTTTGACACCTCTTGGTAATCCACACCTACGTGTAACAATAATGATTAAGGTTATTGTAGTAATTTAGTAGATTTCACATCCGAGACTAATCCGAAGTGAGAAATATCTCAGATATTTTCATTTCCTAGCACCTATATACGGAGAACCTCTATTACTCATTTTCCTCACAACGCTCTCAAATACATAAAATCCTTAAACCCACGATAATAATATTCCTATAGCTTATTCTGCAGTATCGGAAGCTTGCCAAGAAAATATTCCTATAGCTTATTCTACAGTATCGGAAGCTTGCCAGGTAAATACTAAAAGCTTTTATTAAGTTATTTATTTTCATTATTTAGTTGTTTAGCTTGAATAGAAACCTGTATGAAACCTTAAATTATATTGTCCCTGTAGAGATAAACCACATGGATAATCTCTATACTCTTAAAAATATTCTTTATATTGTTAGTCTCTAATGACTAATAATGTTAGTCTCTGATGAGCAATAATGTTAGTCTTCGAGGAGCAATTGTTATTAGTTTTCAAGGAGTAATTTTTGTTAGTGTCCGACGAGTAACAAATGTTAGTCTCCGATGAGTAAATAACGCTAGTCTCTGAAGAGTTGGCACTGAACAATTATCCACCAATAAGTTCAGCGCTGAGTTTGGCGGTAGTCTAATGAATTACTGACGAGTTTAGCGATGAACAAATTTATCTCCTGATGGTCAAAGACCATCCACTGATGGCCGATGACCATTCCCCTAATAGCCAAGGACCATTCCCTGACGGTCGAGGGCTATCCCCTGATTGGTAAGTCATCCCCTGATGGGTGAATTATCCCCTGACAGGTAGTTTATCCCCTGACGGGTAATGTACCCCCTGACGAGTGGATTGTTCCCTAATGGTCGAGATCATCCACTGATGACCAGTCATCCCCTGACGACGGATATCCACTGATAAACAAGACATCCCCTGACGAGTGAAACACCCCCTGATGACCATCCCCCGATGGCCATCCCTTAATCATGCACGGATATCACATATGTATATACTCACGTTTATATTCAAGCATAGACTCCAATGCTAAGCAAACATATTTATGTTTTACAAAAATATTTCACCCAGCAAGTGAATTAGATTAGCAGCTAAGGACAAAGGCAAGTATATTCTAACTCTTATGTTTATTTCAATTAAACGCATGATCAATTGATTCAACATGCGTACAAGATTAATACTTAAATGTTTAAAGTTCTTTGTGAATCAAAATGCTATGTTTTAATTTCCGCTAGTATGATATGAATGAAAGTGCATAGATATAACTGAGCTTTGATTTACTAATTATTTTTTTTCCATATTATATCCGTGCAAATAAATGAGAATGTAATGTCCCTTAAATGGGGCATGAGACTTTTATGTTCCATAGAATGTGGAACATGCCACGTAGTTGGCAAGATGAAAGGGAAGGTGCTGATGTGTTCTTGACCTGACCTAAAGCTAACTACAGGTCTTCTGACCTAGAGGTAACCACAAGTCTTCTGAGCTAGAGGTAACTACAGGTCTTTTGACCTAAAAGTAACTACAGGTCTTTTGACCTGGAGGTAACTTAACTAACAGAACCACGCTGTATAATCTGGCCAACTGATTACGATATAGTTAACACATCCAATGGGTTTAGCCCTCGATGGATAAGTGGTTGACTTTATTCAAGAAGGATCATATGATTGTGTTATCATCTGAGATCCTTAGAAGGTTTAAAAGAACTCTGAGGTAGTGGTATTTCTTCACCCAACTTGACAAACATAATTATATTATTGATTAAGTTTCTTCAGAAATATTATGTTCTTTCCTCTGTGTTTATATACTTGTTGAGCGTAAATCTCTTATTCTTGTTAAGTTCGTAATTTCAGGATTTGAGCAAGGTATAGTACCACAACAGGAAGAAAAGAGAATAAAGGGAGTACCCTAAAAGAGCACCCAAGGAGGATAGTTGCAACAATTGTAATAGATTAGTTTTCGCTGTAGATATTGTACTCTGAATTTTGCAAGAATATATTAATAATATTTAGTATATTGATGTGGTGTGGATGTGTTGTTGACTGTTTCCTTCTACTGTCGGCACCTGAGTCTCGTGTGGGATTTTGGGGCTGTGACACTAGTTCAATTAAAATGTTTAATAAGCCTAAGTCAGAGGGAATTTCCATGAACTCAGAGTTAGGCAAATCTAGATCAGTATTTGGGAGAGTAGGTGAGATCTTACCCTTTTCTCCTTGCAAACTAAAAGAGACGAACTTAACCTTACCAGGGTTAGAGGAAGAGTATATGAGTTTAGCGCTGCTCCATAAGTCCGAGATCACTTCCTTGTATGTCGTTGGCTATAAGAATATAGCATTGTTATATGCAAAGTTCAACAAATACTGTATCACTGGCTTATGGCACACATGAACTTCTTCAACTATGGAAAACCCAACAAAGCTTGTTTGTGGAACAATGAGTCCATTTGACAATTCTTGAGTTGAAGATTTGGGAGCCAATGTTTTTATCAAGAGATTGGGGTTTCTGAGAAAGAGAGAAGAAATCTCTAACAATTATTAGAGAAATAACAAATAAACGTTTGGTGTGTCATTAGGGAAAGAAATCGTATATAAATAGCTTTTTCAGGAAGACCCTGATGCCACGTCATTGGGGATTAGTTATTATCCCTTGATGCCACATCATCAGGGATTAGTAACCATTCCCTGATGAAATATCATCAAAGAAAAGTGACCATCCCTTGATGATGTGTCATCAGGGATTAATGACTATCCCCTGACGAGCACAACTACTAACACAACCCCTAACCAAGTTTTTTATTTTTTTTATTTTATAAAACTTTTAAGCACAGATATTTCGTTATCAAGGAATAACATGAGAAGTTAGAGACACCAGTACATAAGAGGGGAAGATAATAGACTCAGGATTCTAAATCAAAATCCAAATCAGAGAAGACAAGGCCTTGGAAGTGACACTCAACCAATTGAATCAAGTCATCCATTGCCCTTCGTTTTTGCTCAACAAAAGAGAGATCCTGAAGTCTAAAGTGTAAATACTATAATAGATTCGTGATAAACTTGTACATAGTTATTCTTTGTAACTATACAAATACATTTATTCTTTAATGTCTATAGATTCAGTTTTTACATCATCATCAGTACATTAGCTAGATTTATGATTATCAATCTGATAAACATAAATAGGGGGAGATTGTTCTTACTTAAACGAATTCGAGTATTCCACAAATCAGACATTTCAAGCAAAGTCAACAAAGTATCAATGATTAAGAATACAAGTATTTTTAATAAGGCATCAGTGAAAAACCTATCAGGGGAAGCCTAAAATACTGCATCAGGGGATGAACCCATAAGGGAACTCATCAAGGGAACTCGTCAGGGGAACCCGTTAGGGGATGGCATCAAAGGATCAACCCGTTAGGGGAACTCATCAGTAAATGTCATCAGTAGATACAAGAAGGTCTCAACGTCAGTGGATAATGAAGCATTGATCAAGTCTCCATCAAGGCTTGACATCGGTGGGTAATGAAGCACTGATCAAGTCTCCATCAGGGACTTGTCATCAGGGGATCCAAAAGCACTGATCAAGTCAACATCAGGGCTTGTCTTTAGTGGATGGATTCGACCTAGTCCACTCGTCATCAAGACTTTCAAGCAAATCATTGATACTTGGCATGAATGCAAGGGTATAACTGGGAAGATATTCCTTGAAGTTTGGTTGTCCAATAACAACTCTCAAGCAATAAATGCATGAACATCAGGGGATGAAAAAAAAAGCAACACCAGCCAAAAGCAGTTTGATACATTGCTCCGAAAGGACAATGATGTGACATACTGCGACTATGTTGAAAAAGCAGCATGTCTAGCACATGGATTCAACAACTGATATGCTACATATACAGAGAGAGTTGTTACACGAAACTACCAAGAAGCCACAACACTTACACACTAGAAGGAAGCATTGAAATAGATCTTAAGAGATATATTCAAACAAAAATCAGTAGCTAATTAGTGAGTAAAAAGAAGTTGTAATTTATTACAGAATTGTAGCTGTTAATCATTTTGTGATTAAATAGATTCCCAAAAAAAGACCAAGTTATAATGTGACTATGTTAACTTGAATGCTTGTGTATTCATTTTAATTTTAGTGAAGTTTTTCTGATCATTGTAGCTATTCCAGCCATTGTAGATTAAATTTTTTAAAGAGTGAAAAGTTTGTAGTGTTTGTATTCAACCCACCCCCTACAAACATTTGAGTTTATTCAGTTCTAATAAGACAAATATGAAACAAAAACTCCAAAATAATTTACTTAATCAGAAAATGAGGAGACTGCCAAGGATAAGAAAGTCAGAGATATCCTTATCACAACACTTGATAACAACATGCTTTACAAAGTAATGAAGTGCAAAACATCCAAGGAGGTTTGGGACAAGCTCACTGTCCTATGTGAAGGGAATGACCAAATCAAGCTAAACAAACAACTCCTGCTGATTCAACAATATAAGTTGTTAATTATCAAGGATGGTGAATCTCTTGATGATCTATATGAGAGATTCATCCAATTAATTAATGATTTATCTACGTATGGCTAGGAGTATTCTGTGCTTCAAGTAAATCACAGATTTCTGAGAGCTCTTCACAGACATTGGGATCCAAGGACCACTGCAATTTGAGAAGCCAACAAAGATCTAAGTCTTTTAACACTGGATGAGATATATGGAAACTTGAAGACCTATGAGTTGGAAATCCAATAATGGAATAAGCAATACTCCAAAGATAGATCTATTGCACTGATTGCAAAGCCAAAGAAAAAGAAGCTTGGTGGAGACATAAAGGTTTCCATTAAGAAAGAAGATTCCAATGATGAGGAAATAGAAGAAAGTGAGAGTGAAAAGAATGAAGTTAGGAGTTATACACCTGAGGAGTTAGATGAAATTGATGAAAGCTTGACCTACATTTCTAGGAAATTAAAAAAACTGAGATTTCAAAGAGGAAAGAAGTTCAGGAAAGGCTCATCAACATCAACATCCACTCTTGTCATGCCAAGTCAATAAACCAGGATTAACAAATCTAAACTCAAGTGTTATAACTACAATGAGTTTGGTCACTTTGACAGTGAATGCAAGAAGCCCAAAGTTGAGAAGAAGAAAGTCTTCAAGGATGATCAAGTAGATTACAAAAGAAGTACTTCGATCTTATCAAGAAAAAGGGAAAGGCATATATAGTTGAAAGCAAGGATTGGGTGGAATCAGATGAATCTGATGCTAAGGAAGAGATTGTAAATTTGGCTTTAATGGCTAAATCCTCAAGAAATTTTGAAGGAGAAGATGAATCACAGAACTCATCACCAACTAAGGTACATAACTTCAATATTTCTTCAATTTCTAAAAATGAATGTGATGCTACCATTCAAGAAATGACCAAAGAGATTTATGATTTGCATGCTAGTTTAAGACCTTTTACTAAAGAAAATAATAGGATTACTGAGACAAATAATGTTGTTTCAAAAAGATTAGTGACAGGATTACCCCAACTTGAATTTGCTCAAGATGGTCATTGTGGATCTTGTCAGAAGGGAAAACAAAAGATAATTTCATTTAAAAGTAAAGAAGCATCATCAATAACAAGACCAATTCATCTAATTCACATGGATTTATTTGATCCTGTTAATGTGATGTCTATATCCAAGAAAAGGTATGCATTTGTAATTGTTGATGACTATTCAAGATACTCATGGGTTAAGTATCTACATACCAAGGATGAAGCTCCCCAACTAATCATTGATCACATCAAAAGAATAGAACTTGAAGCTGGTGAGAAAGTCAAAGCCTTAAGAAGTGTCAATGGGATTGAATTCAAGAATTTAACAATGGAGATGTTTTGTGTGGAAAAAGGCATCTCACATACCTTTTCAGCTCCTAGAACTCCTCAACAAAATGGAGTTGTTGAAAGAAAAAATAGAAACTTGATTGAAGCTACAAGAACTATGCTTGAAGAAGCTAAGTTACCTACCTACTTTTGCGCAGAAGCTATCTTTACTGCTTGCTTCACTCAGAACATATCAATGATAGTAAAAGTTCATCAAAAGACTCCTTATGAGCTCATGACAGGTAGAAAACCCACACTTAAGTTTCTTCATTTGTTTGGTTGCAGATGCTTTGTTCTCAAGAATCAAGGAGAACTTCAAAAAATTTGATGTCAAAACTGATGAGGCAATTTTCCTAGGATGTTCATTCATAAGCAAAACATATAGAGTTTACAACCTTAGACTCCACATTGTTATGGAATCAGTATATGTAGCCTTTGATGATAAAAAGATTGAAGGAATGAATGATGATGCAGAAGGAACCCATGACAAACTAAGGTTTGAGAATGAAAATGAGTCAACAGATGTTGAAATTGACTCATCAGATGATGAAGTTGACGTGTGCAAATTAATGGAAAATCTAGTAATCCCTGATGACAATTCAAGTCATCTAGAAGCCCATTCGATTGATAGAGTAAATCTCTTTGACAATAGTTCAGGAACTACTCTATCAGGGGATAGTCCATCAGGGAATGCACCATCAGGGGAAAACTTAAACCCTAACCTGAGCAGTAATTTAGGGGGAGTTTTCTATGAAACTGAGAGCACTGAACACCATGGAGAAATTACAATCATGAAGCTTCTTCTTCAAGAAGTCCATCTCCACAAATAAAATGGACAAGAGATCATCCTATGGAGCAAATTATAGGAGATCCAACTAAAGGTGTGTCAACCAGAAGTGCTACTCAGAATGAATGTCTTTACCTCAACTTTCTATCCAAGATTGAACCTAAAAAGGTGAGGAAGCATTACACGATGTTGATTGCGTAATTGTTATGCAAGATGAACTCAATCAGTTTGTGAGAAACAAAGTCTGGAGACTAGTACCAAAACAAAAGAATAAATAAATCATTGGTACTAAATGGATCTTCAGAAACAAGCTAGATAAAGTTGGTACAGTGACAAGAAATAAGGCTAGACTAGTTACATAAGGTTATTCACAAGAAGAAGGAATTGACTATGATGAAACCTTTGCACCAGTAGCTAGATTGGAAGCAATCAGGATATTTCTTGCCTATGTTGTTCATGCAAATTTTAAAATATACCAGATGGATGTAAAGAATGCCTTTCTAAATGGGAAAATACAAGAAAAGGTGTATGTCCAGCAACCTCCTGGCCTTGAAGATCATCAATTTCCCAATCATGTCTACAAGTTATACAAAGCACTCTATGGACTTAAACAAGCACCAAACGCATGATATGATACTCTATCTCAGTTTTTAAATGAAAATAAATTCACTAGAGGTATCATAGATAAAACTTTATTTCATAGAAAATATGCTGGTGATTTAATACTTGTTCAAGTCTATGTTTATGATATTATCTTTGGTTCTACTAATGAGAGCTTATGATCTAAGTTTTCTAAACTTATGCAAAGTAGATATGAGATGAGCATAGGGAGAATTAGCTTTCTTTTTGGGTTTACAGGTTAAAAAAAAACCTCTAATGGAATTTTCATTAGTCAAACTAAATATTTAAAAGACCTTTTAAAGAAATTTAATTTACAAGATGTTGCAACTACCTTCATTATTTTTTTTCTTCTCTCTTTGATATTTCTTTAGAAGCAATGGAAAATTTCTTAATTTCATTGGTTTCAGATTCTTTGATAATTTAATCATCAAAGAAGCCAATTCTTGTAGCTGAAACATAAATAGCAGCTCTCAACTCATTAGTGGATAATACAATTGTATTTTATCAAACATCCACTGATATAAAACACTTACTTCTTATTTTCTACACCACTACAGGTCACCTACAATAGAAAGATTTTATATTTAGTGAGTTTGAGAGAATTCAAAATGAGAGTCAGACCTTGTGTCTTGAAAAAGAAATTAAACAAAAATTTTTTGGGAAAGTAAGTGTGAGAGGCTGACTTGTAAAAGTTGGGCAAAAGGAGAGGGTGTGAGCAAGGATGAGAACCTTGAAGAAAAGTGTTAGAGTTAAATAAGCTCAAGTGTTTGTAGAAGGGGGGGTTGAATACAAACTTTTCAATCTTTTCAAAAATAAATCACAAAGACTAGAATAGATGTGGTTTCAGAAAAACTATATTACAAAGGAAATGAATACACAAGCATTCAAGTTAAAATATTTATATTAAAACTTGAGGTTTTTCTAGAAATCTGGTTAATCACAAATGTGATTAATCAGCTACAATTCTGTAATGACTTACAACTTCTTCTTTTTTCATACTCACTAGCTACACCTTTTCTTTTAAAATTTCTCTCAAGATATATTACAAAGCTTCTCTCTAGTGTCTATGTGTGCTTCGCTCTCTTTTTTTCGTGTAACAATTCTTTCTTTTTGTATAACAGATTTTGTAGTGAACCCACGTGCTGGACATGCTGCTTTTTTAACTTAGCCGTATATATGTCACATTGATGTCCTTTAGGAGTGATGTGTCAGACTACTGTTGGCTTTTGTTGCTTCTTTTTCATCTCCTGATCTTTGAGCATTTAATGATCGAGAGTTGTTATTGGACCACCAAACTTCAAGAAATATCTTTCCAGTTATATCTCTTACTTCTTGAACAAGGTTTAATGATTCGTGTGTAAGATCTGATGACGAGTGTATAGAGTCATAACTATCCCCTAATAACAAGCCCTGATGTCGACTTGATCAGTGCTTCTAGATCCCCTAATGTTAAGTCCTAATGAAGACTTGATCAGTGCTGCTTCATGCTTCACTTGAGTTAATCTATGTTTGTAGAGTTAGCCAAGTGCTTCTTGATCCCCTGACGTTAAGACTTACTTGTATCCACTGATGGGTTCCCCTAATAGATTTGTCTGTCACTGTCATCCCCTGAGGGGTTCCCCTGACGTAGTATTTCAGGCTTCCCTTGATGGGTTCCCCTAACAGGTTGGTCTTTCACTGTCATCCCCTGATGGGTTCCCCTGACAAGTTCCTTTTCAAATACTGACAGATTTTAATCATTGATGCTTTGTTAACTTTGTTTGGAACGTCTGATGTGAGGAATACTTGAATGCTTTTAAGTAACAGCAGACATCCCCTCTACACTATCAAGTCTTTTAGAAGCTTTCACTGACGACTTGTCTAGTGTAGAGCAACTCATTCCCTGATGACTAAGTTGATCATCAGTGGATGCAAAATTTATGTAACTATACTAAGGTTTATAGAACACCTTGAGTATTTACAGATGCGCAATTAAACTCTAATCATCATCATCATCATTTATATCTAACAAAAAGAATAGAGAGAAATTATTCACATTATTACCTATGCAGGTCATGTATTCTCTAATCCCCAATTCTGATCAAATATTTGTGGATACTAAGAGAAGAAATTGCGTGTGTTTGGTTGGATGCAAGCAACACAAGATTGCTGGATAATGCAACAGCACACTTCATATCAGAATATTTGATCATACATGGATCATGTACAACTGAAACTCACAAAATGTTTTTGAAGTATTGATCAAAGAAAGAAAAATATGAAGCTCTAACACTTCATAATCAATGATCTTAAAACAAAGCTAAAACAATTTCTTCCTACTAGTCAACCTCTACTGGTGATTTCTAACCTCCAACATTAAGATGTTGATGTCAAAAAGGGGGAAAATGATTGAGGCAGGGAGAGTAAAAAGTAATTTTGATAAAGATGGAAGAATTGTTAAAGATGCTAACAGATTAATGGTTGGGCATTAAGGAACTGAAACAACAAAACCATCACTGTTAAGTTCATGTACAATTATGTTTTTACATGTTTTAATTCAATTATAAATAATGGTGTTATAAGGTTGTGTTTTGACATCATCATCAAATGCTATAATTCCAAACAATTTTAGATAATTGTTTTTAACCTTTTGAACATTTGATTGGTTCTTAATAGTTAACTCTTTCCTTTTATCAGAGGTTAAGTTTTTAACATGCATGTTCCTAGGGATATTTTTACACTTATAAGCAAGGTGGTTGGGATTTCCATACTTCCAATAATGTTTCCTAGATGCATTAATAACAGGAGTATAATTAGTATATTTGTTAATTCCCTCCTTACCATTCCTATTATTTTTCAGCTTAACCTCTGATGAGTGAGTGGACTTTGGATTAGAGCTTTTGGCTCTGAAGTCATTAAATTTCTTTTCCATCTCACTAACTCTTTGTTCTAGCATAGTCTCCGTAGATTTTTCCTCAGTAGCTCCTACCTTAACAAATTTTATCATTTTAAAGATAGGAGCAGTAGCTACTGGAGTACTTTTACTTGTGCTAGTTTCACTAGTTCCAATGATTGACAATTGCTCAATCACTGGCTACTTACCATGGACCTTATTATTATAGCCTAGCTCTCCATTTTGATTGGTGCTATATTTTTCTATTGTCTCCTTAACTATTTTAAAGGAGCTGGTCTATTCTTTTATGATGTCCTGCTCTTTCTTAAGTTGCGATCTTAGTCATTCTTCTATTTGTTTAGCACAAGCAAGATCATCTAGTGCCTTTTTGCACTCTTTCCTGACTTGTTCAAGAACACCTAGCTCAGACTCTAAGAAGGAATTTCTATTCTTTAACAGTTCAATGGAGTCTATGAGTCTACCATTTTCTTTTATTGAGCATCTAAGTGTTCCTTTTAAATGGTACATTTCTTTACACATATCAGCTAAGCTTTCTTAGGAATCAGATAATGACATAGTAGAAGAAATAGTCAAGTCAATTACCTAGGAGTTCTTGGAATTTGGACTTCCAAAAGTGTCACTGCTATCAGAGGAGTTGGCCATCAGTGCCATGTTGACATATTCTTCATCCTCTGATTCTGAATTAGCTCAATCCTTTCCTTCTGTGATTAGTGTCTTTCCCTTGCCCTTGCTGCTATTAAGGAGATCATAGTAGTTCTTTTTGTAGTAATCCTCATCTCTTGTAGCATCCCTGGGCTCTCTTGTCTTTTTTTCAGACTTGGGCTTCTTGCACTCACTAGCAAAGTGTCCAAGAGTATCATAGTTGAAGCACTTGAACTTAGATCTGCCAACCTTGCTAGATTGAATTTCTTTCTTAAATAAAAGACATTGTTGAATCCAGGGTTTCTCCTGGAAAATTTAAGCTTTTTGAATTTTCTAGCTATTAGAGCTAGAACTTCATCAATGTCTTCTAAATCTTTAGGTGTGCACAGTTTTTCCTTTACCTCTACATCTTTAGCTTATTTATTAGATTCTAGATTAGAATCTGATTCCTTAATGAGAACTCTTTTCCCATCAAGCTTCATGTTACTTATCTCTGCTATAAATGCAACAGACTTCTCTTTCTTGAAGTCAAGATTTAGCATAGTTCTCTGTTGCACTTCAAGCTCATAAGTTTTGAGATTTCCATAGAGCTTGTCCAAGGACATGGTATTCATGTCCTTAGTTTCCCTTACAACAGTAGTCTTGGCATCCCAATATTATGGAAGTGACTTTATGAATTTAATATTGGTGTCTATATTCACATAGACTTTCCCATGTAATCTAAGATCATTGATGAGTTTGTTGAATCTATCATATAGTTGAGTAATAGATTCTCTAGATTTGGCAATGAAATACTCATATTGTTGAATGAGTAATTGTTAGGTTTTATAAACATTTAATGATGATTGTTCTTAGAGTACTTAGGAATACAAATGTACAGAAAAGTGTTGGTTTGTAACACTTTAGTATTGTAGCTAGCAGTAGTATCTCTTGTTTGTAAATTAGTCATTATAATAAAGAGATAGGTTTATTTTATTTGTATGTACTGCTGGAATACTTGTTGAGTTTGTTCAACAAGTTGTTTTAAATTTATTAGTCCTTCGGAGATTGAATTTGGCTTGTCGGAGACTAAGGGAAAAGTCCACCAGAGACTAAGTTTTTGTTCATCAGAGATTGGACTTTGCCCATCGGAGATTAAAGTTTTGTTCATCAGAGATTGAAGGATTGTTCATCGGAGATTAAAACTTACGTCATCGGGGATTGGAACTAAAGAGTCAGAGATTAATGCTGACGTCGTCAGTGACTAACACAATACCTCGGAGATTAAAAGCTGACGTCATCAGCGACTAAAGCCAAAGCATCGGAGATTAATCGAAGTGATCGGGGACTAATTAAAGAAGCCATCGAAGACTAGTCGAGGACTTAATCACTGATGGAGTTAGAGTTCAAATCAAAGAAGGAAAGTCTTCCATGCACACGTAGACTTTATTGAAGACGTAGCTGACAAGGAAACTTGTTAGAAATCTTTCAATTGGAAAGATTGTATTTGATTTGAATTAGGAAGCTAGGTTTTTGGTAAGTTAGTTTTTAAGAAGCTGTAATTATAAAATTACAGGATAACAATACGAAGCTGTATAGAATTAGAAGTGTTGTATTCTCTTAATATACAGAATAGAAGCTGACGATCAAAGCTTGTCTTGATTGTTAGAAAACTTGTAATCAATTGTTGAATCAAATAAAGACAATTGTTTATAGAGTTTTGATTGTGTTCTTTATATTCCGTAGAAAAGTTTAATTTCTTAAAGAACAAGTAATCGAAGAATTTTCAAGAACTTGTATTCAACCCCCTTTCTACAAGTTCTAGGTCATCTCACTGGGAAAACAGTAATGATATTTGGTTTGCCCTAACTTCTTCAGTACTTGAATAGTTTCCCATATCTCCTTGGAACTTTGGCAGTTGATGACACTGTTGAACATATCATTGTCCAACCCATTGTAGAGGATGATCATAATTTTTCTGTCTTTTAGGATTTCCTCTTTTTGTTAGGAATTATAACATTTGATGATGATGTATAACACTTAGAATTGTTTGATTTTGTAATTGTACAAGTACCCGCAGTAATGTTCTATCAGAGACTACCATCAGAGACTGCATTTGGAGAGTTCAACAAAAGTCAAAATTGGTCAAGCAAAATTAGTTCGTCGAAGACTAATGTTCATCAAAGACTAAGTTTTTGTTCATCGGAGACTAAGTCTTTCAGAGACTAAGTGTTTGTTCATCAGAGACTAATGTTGAAACTACCAGAGATTAAGGCGAAGACACTTCAATGCATTAAAGTAGCCTTGAGAAGATTTGACCGTCACCAAAGTTATTTGGCTAACGCCAAACTCAACACTACTCAACGCCAAAGTCATGTTGACTGTCGCCAAAGTCATTTTCCTATCACCATAGTCGTCGAATAAATCAACAAAAGCGATAAACTCAAAATGACTATCGCCAAAGTCATCGGGTAATTTACATTGGCGCCAAAGTTCTTGGGCATCAGTGGATAAATTGTGAAGCACCAAAGTGCTTGTGCATCAAAGGATAAATATTCACTAATAAACAAACTAGTTTGTTAGGGGATAAACATCCACTGATGAACAAAATTGTCTGTTAGGGGATAAATATCCACTAATAAACAAAATTGTCCGTCGGGGGATAAATATCCAGTGATGAACAAAATAGGCTGTTAGGGGATGGATGATCAGAGACTAAAGATAACATAAAGGATGATATATGGCTGATAAAATTAAGGCGGTGGAAATAAGATAAGGATGGTTGTCCAATAAGGAGAGATTGGATACCAAGGAAGCTTCAAGGAAATAAGTTATACATACACATACACACACATAAAGTTGCAAGTATGAAACCTGCAAAGCCGCAAGTATAAAATACTGTATAAATAACTTATGGCAACTTGAAGAAGAAATTCATTGGAAGATGGTCCAATCAAAAACCAGGAAGCTCATAAAAATAAGTTATTCATTTCAGAGATAACTTATCATGAGAACTCCAAGAGGAAAATAAGGTAGCTGGTGTGCTGGTATACCAGAGATGTTATATAACAGGTTGGTGTGCAAGGAAGGTCATGCAAAAAAAAGAAGTTATGTGATAGAGCTGCAATTACCAAAGAATATCAGAGATATTTTTGGAGGCAACTCATTATGGAAGCTTGGAGGACAAGGGAGCTATGTTTATAAATAGAGACATGGAGCAGTTGACATAATGAGAGATATAACATAACACACTGAGATACACAAAAACACAAGTATTCTTATTATCTCAGAGAGAAACAAGTTTTTCATAACTTGAGAGAAGCAAGTTTTCATAAACTTGAGAGAAGCTAGAAATCATTTTTCTAGAGTGCAACTATTATTTTAAATAGAGATTGTCTACAACAGGTAATCACTACCAGAAAGAATTGTGAAGATTCAAATTGATTTACAATAAATATACATATTGTAAATTAATATTCATATCTTGCAATTTGTTTTATTGTTTTATATGTTATATCTTTTCAGTAAAGTTTTTTTAACTGTTCTTAAGTTTTAAACTGTATTAAACAGTTTAATTAAAAGAAAAGTTAGTAATTGTATTCATCCCCCCACCCGCCCCTACCCCACCCCGCTACAATTACTCCACGGGACAAACAATTGGTATCAAAGCGGTTCTAGATTAATTCAATCCAGAGATCATGAGTAATTCGAAGGCCAACACTAGAGTTCCACAACTCAAGAAGGGTGAATACTCATTCTGGA
>CM025786.1:59574615-59593719 GCA_014636745.2 Centella asiatica
CTTTTACAATTACTCCACGGGACAAACACTTTTTCTTCCTTGGAGAGCTCATTTGGCTTTTTAGGTACAAATGTCTCTTGGGTTCGAATGCCATCAACAATACCTTATGGCACAACTTTTGTGCGAATGACAGGTCCTTCCTTGAGGATGTTAGCATATTGGGAATCAGTTGATTCCAAATGCAAGAATATTCTTCTTTTCCATAAGAAGTACTCTTCCCTCTTGAGCATTGGAATTTTGACATTGTCATCCTTCTGTCCCATCTTTTTTATCCATTTATTAGCGTTTTAATCAATAGGCTCTGATACCAATTATTTGTCCCACAAGATGGTTTGTAGAAGGGATGATTGAATACAAACCACAATATTTTTTTGAACTTTATGAGTTTAGTGAATATATACTGTATTAAAAGTTGTGGAATTGAAAGAATACAATATATCACAAGTGTTTTTGAACTTTTATAAATCAATGAAATATTACAAAAGATCACTCCTGTGAATGACCAGCTTCTTACAACTCTGTTGAAAATAACAACTGCACTCTAGAATATGATTTCTAACTTCTCTCAAGTTATGAAAACTTTTTTTTCTTTCTCTCTAAGTTTATTACAACTTGTTAGGTTTTATGAACATTTGATGATGATTGTCTTTAGAATACTTAGGAATACAAATGTACAGAAAAGTGTTGGTTTGTAACACTTTAGTTTTGTAGCTAGCAGTAGTATCTCTTGTTTGTAAATTAGTCATTATAATAAAGAGATAGGTTCATTTCTTTTGTATGTACTGCTGGAATACTTGTTGAGTTTGTTCAACAAGTTGTTAAATTAATTAGTCCTTCGGAGATTGATTTTGGCTTGTCGGAGATTAAGGGAAAAGTCCACCAGAGATTAAAGTTTTGTTCATCAGAGATTGGACTTTGCCCATCGGAGATTGAAGAATCCTTCATCGGAGATTAAAATGTTTTGTTCATCGGAGATTGAAGGATTGGTCATCGGGGATTAAAGCTTACGTCATCGGGGATTGTAACTAAAGAGTCAGAGATTAATGCTGACGTCATCAGAGATTAAAACAATACCTCGGAGATTAAAAGCTGACATCACCAGAGACTAAAGCCAAAGCATCGGAGATTACACGAAGTAAAGCATCAGAGATTACACGTTGTAAAGCATCGAAGATTACTCGAAGTGATCAGGGACTAATTAAAGAAGCTATCGGAGATTAGTCGAAAACTTAATCACTGATGGAGTTGAAGTTCAAATCAAAGAAGGAAAGTCTTCCATGAACACGTAGACTTTGTTGAAGACGTAGCTGACAAGGAAACTTGTTAGAAATCTTTCAATTGGAAAGATTGTATTTGATTTGAATTAGGAAGCTAGGTTTTTGATAACTTAGTTTTAGAAGCTGTAATTATAAATTACAGAACAGAAATATGAAGCGAAAAAATGTGTATAGAGAGAGAGAATTGAAAGTGTTGTATTTTATATATACACAGAATAGAAGCTGACGATCAAAGCTTGTTTTGATTGTTAGAAAACTTGTAATCAATTGTTAAATCAATAAAAGCAATTGTTTATAAAGTTTTGATCTTGTTCTTTATATTCCGCAGAAATTTAATTTCTTAAAGAACAGGAATTCGAGAAAGTTGCAAGAACTTGTATTCAACCCCCCTTCTACAAGTTCTAGGCCATCTCACTGGGAAAACACAACTGCGATATGATCTGAGATAATATGTATACTAATGTTTTTGTATATCTCAATGATATCTTGTTGTATTTGTGTTATATTTTCTCAGCTGCTCCATGTCTCTATTTATAGACATAGCTTCCTTGTCCTCGAAGCTTCCATAGTGAGTTGCCTCCAAAAATATCTCTGATATTCTATGGTACTTGTAGCTCTGTCACATAACTTTTTCTTTTTGCATGATCTTCCTTGCACGCCAACCTGTTATGTAACATCTCTGGTGTATTAGCACACCAGCTCCCTTATTTTCCTCTTGGAGTTCCCATGATAAGTTATCTCTGCAGTGAATATCTTATCTCTACAAGCTTCCTAGTTTTTGATTGGACTAGCTTCCAAATTTTTCTCCTTTAAGTTTCTATAAGTTATCTCTGCAGTTTTCACATCAACAGCTATATACGCATGCTAGTGTATAAGTATGATTTATCTCCATATTTTACTTTTTCAGTGTTCACACCTGTAGTGTATAACTTATCTCCTTGAAGATTCTTTGGTAGTCAATCTCTCCTTATTAGACCACCATCTTTATTTTAATTCCACCACCTTTAAACTTGAGTTAGTGGATTTGTGAACTCAACCATACGTCATCCTATATGTCAACTTTAGTCTATGATCATTTTATCCCCTGATAGACAGTCTCTGCTGCTGAAAAATCCATCCCCTGATGACAAAAATCTTATCCCCTGATGCTAAGAAATTTATCCCCCAATGCCCGAGCACTTTGGCACTTCACAATTTATCCATTGATGCTCGAGCACTTTGGCGCTAGAATAAATTACCCGACGACTTTGGCGATGAATATTTTTGGTGCTTCACTTGACTTCAGCGATAGAGAATTTCCCGATTACTTTGTTGATAGTCATTTTGAGTTTGATAATGTTGTTGATTTCCCTGACGACTTTGGCGATAATTATTTTGAGTTTGGCGTTGTTGTTGATTTGACTTTGGCGATAGGCAAATGACTTTGGTGTTGAGTAATGTTGAGTTTGGTGTTAGCCAAATAACTTTGGCGACGGTCAAATGTTCTCAAGGCTACTTCAATGCAATAGAGAGTCTTTGCCTTAGTCTCTGATAGCATTAACAATAGTGTCTAGAAGAACAAACCTTAGTCTCCGATAGGCTAAAATTTTAGTCTTTGATAAGCTAAAATTTTAGTCTCTGACAGGCTAAATTTTAGTCTCCAACTCTTAGTTAGTCTCTAACTCATAGTCTCCAATAGGCAAAAACTTAGTCTCCGAGAGTCTAATTCCTTAGTCTTTGAGAGGCTAAATCTTAGTCTACGATAGGCAAAAACTTTAGTCTCTAATAGGCTAATTTTGCTTGACCAACTTTGACTTTTGTTGAACCCTCCAAATGCATTCCTTGTAGTCTTTGATGCGTATTTGCAGCCTCTGATAGTAGTTTCTCATAGTGCACTACTGCAAACACTTGTACAATTATAAATCTAACAATTCTAAATTTGTACATCATCATCAAATGCTATAATTCCTAACAATCAAGTTCCTTCATGTCTTTGGATGCAAATGCTTTGAATTAAGGAACTTTGGTGAAAACTTAGGAAAATTTGACTCAAAGGTTGATGAAGCAAATTTTCCTAGGTTACTCCCTAACATCTAAGGTCTACAGGGTTTACAACAAAGGCTCCAGATAGTGATAGAGTCTATACATATAGCTTTTGATGATCAAGAAATTTCTAAACTTGAAGACCCTAGTTTTCATTAAGAACTTAGATTAAAAAATGAAGATGTTTTTGATGATAAAAAGAATGGAGCTGATGTGTGCATTCAAATGGAGGAACTAATCATCCCTGATGTCAATCCAACCATCCAAGAGGCCTCTTCAGTGGATAAAGTAAATGTTCTGAACAACAGATCAGGAAACACTCTGTCAGGGGATAATCCATCACAGAATACACCATCAGGGGATAACTTTAACCCTGATTTAAGCATAAATTCAGGGGGAGTGTTCTCAGAAGTTGGTAGCCCAGACTTGGGGGAGGAAATGATGATCATGCAAGCTCATCCAGACTCCCCCCTAAGCCCAAATGGTCTAGGAGTCATACAACATAATTGATCATTGGTGATCCCAACCAAAGATTATAAACCAGGAAAACAACATCTAATGAGTGCCTATATACTTGTTTTCTTTATCAAATTGAGCCAAAAAAATTTGAAGAAGCAATGCAAGATTCTGAATGGATCATGGCTATACAAGAAAAGTTGAATCAATTTGAGAGAAATTAAGTATGGAAGCTGGTGCCTAAGCCTAAAAACAGATCCATAATTGACACCAAGTGGGTATTCAGAAACAAGATGGACGAAGTTGGAATTCTTATAAGAAACAAGCCAAGACTGGTGGCAAAGAGATATCTTCAAGAGGAAGGAATTGACTTTGATGAGACCTTAGCACCAGTGGCCAGACATAAGGCTATAAGAATTTTCTTAGCCTGTGCAACACATTCAAACTTCAAGGTTTATCAAATGGATGTGAAAAGTGCCTTTCTCAATGGGAAATTAGAACAGGAGGTGTATGTCCAATAATCTCCAGGGTTTGAAAACTCTAAATCCCCAAAACATGTTTACAAACTAAAGAAAACACTTTATGGACTGAAGCAAGCTCCTAGAGCTTGGTATGACTGACAGTTTTTAATGGAGAACATGTTTACAAAAGGTATCATTAACAAAACATTGTTCTTTATACAACACCAACGTCATTTAATCTTGGTTCAAATCTATGTTGATGATATCATTTTTGGATCCAATGATACTATGTTGTGTGAGAAGTTTTCCAAGCTCATACAAAACAAATATGAAATGAGCTTAATGGGTGAACTGTTTTATTTCTTGGGGATGCAACTTAAACAAGTCACTGATGGGATTTACATTCATTAGACAAAGTATGTCAAAGAACTTCTCAAGAAATTTGACATGGAGGACTCAAAGGTAGCAAAGACACTAATGGCCACAACAACTAAGATTGACCCTGATAAGAATGGAAAGAAAGTTGATCTAAAGACTTACAGGGAAATGATTGGTTCATTGTTGTATTTAACAGCTAGTCAGCCTGATATTATGTTTGCAATATGTCTTTGTGCAAGTTATCAAGTTGACCCAAAGGAGTCCCATCTAATTGCAGTGAAGAGAATCTTGAGGTATATCAAGGGTACAACTTAGTTGGGACTTTGGTATCCAAAGGAATCTGGCTTTGAGTTGATTGGATATTCAGATGCTGACTTTGGAGGATGCAGAATTGATAAAAAGAGTACAACAGGGAGCTGTCAATTTCTAGGTGGAAGGCTTGTTTCTTAGTTCAGCAAAAAGCAGCATTCAATATCAACATCTACTGCTGAGGCTGAATATATTGCACCTAGAAGTTGTTGTACGCAAATCCTATGGATGAAAAATCAGTTATTGGATTATGGCCTAAACTTCAACAAAATTCCAATTTTGTGTGACAATACAAGTGTCACTGCCATTGCTAAAAATCCTATGCAACATTCTAGAACTAAACATATAGAGATCATATATCACTTTATTAGGGAACATGTTATGAATGGGACTATTGAGTTACATTTTCTACTAACAAATAAGAAGCTGGCAAACATCTTTACCAAGGCTCTTAATGAAGCCACCTTTAACAATCTGGTGGGGGAGCTGGGAATGGTAAATTATGCAAGATAAGAATTGATCTACTTGTTGGAGTCGTGCCAGAAAAAGTGTTGGAGTGGTTCAAATCTATTAAGTGCTCAAGTACTGGTTTCTCTAACTTATCTTGTAATTTCCTGATAATGTTATATGTGTATGTTTATATGTTTTTAAAATTTTTTTTTTTTGATGTGCATCAAGGTCAAGTGTTGACATTAGGGTCAGGGTTTGCATTTGGACGCATCTAGGGACAGTCTCTAGTCTCTGATGACATGGCATCATAGGACAATCTCTAGTCTCTGATGATGTGGCATCATAGGATAGTCTTTAGTCTCTGATGACGTGGCATCACATCATAGTCTTTATTCTCTGATGACGTGACATCACGGAATAGTCACTAGTCTCTGATGACATGACATCTAAGAATAGACTCTGGTCTCTGATAACAATAACTCAAGGGACATTCTTTAATCTCTGATGACGTGTCGTTAGGGAGTAATTTTGAAAAAAACTATTCATATTCATTTCTCTTTTCTTGACAACATACCAAACATTTAAACTCTTTCTAACAACTGCTCGAGCTTTCTCTCTCTCTCGATTCAAAAAAACCCTAGTTTTTCAAATTTCAATAGTTTCAATGGCACCAAGCACTGTTCAACGTCTTCCAAGGAATCTAGTGGTTCCACTAGCAAATTTTGTGGGCTTTTCTGACATCAACAGGGTAGATGCTTGTTTTAAACCTATGACGCACTATCTACTCAACTCAGAGTATAGCAAAACCATCTTTACCGATGACGAGATGTCTAGTGAAGCGATATCACAGCTCTGGTCAAGCGCCAAGTTTATGTACTTTTCAACAAGGCCTAACGTTGTCAAGGGGATCTTCTTCAAAATTTCTTCTAAAAAGGACAAAATAACAACATCCTTCAGAATTAATTCTGCTCTAGGGTTGCCCACACAGGATTTTGTGGAAGTGCCTAATGGTGCTGAACTAACTGGGCTACAACTCTCTAAACAATGCAGTGTTGAAGTTTAAGTACCTCAAAAGGGTGAATGTGAAACGAGAGATCTCTTATCTCTTTGACACAATCATAAAGGTGTTCTCAGGTAAGTCCTCTAACTTTGAGGTAATAACATCTTTGACTCTAAAAATTGCATATGTCATTATCAAAAATGTAAAAATAGACATATTTTAAATTAATTTTTGTTGAACTGGTTAATAAAATGGGTAACTATACCTCTAGGAAATTAGAAGTGTATTACGTCAAATTTTTATTCATGTTCATCAAAGATCAAATTCCTAATATTTCTTTTGAGAATGACATTATCATACAAAGTTATACACAAACAAAGAATTTATTCATACAGATAATAAAGAAAACTTATACGGCAGAACCTTTTGTAGTTCCATCCAACATGGAACATGTAATCACTACACTCCTTTCTCTTTCTCAAACTCCTATTTCAACTACAACGGGTGAGATCACTACCACTTCTCAACCTACCCAAGTAGTTTCAACAACATCCAATCAACAACTCCTTATAACCCAACACTTAGTCTCCCAAAAAAATAAGGGCACTAAAAGAAAAACCTCAGAAGAAACCACATTAACTTAAGGGGAGCAAGGAGAGAGAGTTGTTGGCATGGAGATGTCAAAGAAGAAAGCCAAAAGAGTTTCCCCTAAAACCAACCAAGCAATATTCTTCCAACAGAATACTGACCATAATAAGGAATTAAGCACATCTCTAATTGTTTCCTTTCAAAAGGATTCAGTTATTGAACAAAGTCCCCAACCACGGACACAGTTGAGTGAGGCACATACACTGACTACAGGCCCTAATGAAACTCATATCAAGGTCTCTAAGAGCCACTTGCAGATAAATTAATACAGTGAGTGCACACACAACCTCTATTGATGGATCACCTCCTCACTCTGTGATCCAACCAACACTCCCCTCTACACCCGTCCCTTCTTTTTCTTTACCTCAAATTTCTTCAGATATCATGACACAAACACTAAGAGTCATGACATCCGATCCTCCACTCTTTCACTTCATGGAGGAGCCAATTCGTATTGACCTAGTGATTCAGAATCATGATTTACAAATGATTGATTCTTTCATAAATGATTCAATCATTGATGGTCGCTCAAGGGACATTGGTATTCATGTACATACTTCTATAATAAGTACTTATACTCCCCTCATTGTACATACATATCTATCCTCCACTCCTTCTCTAATCTCGTATATGGATACAATAGCTATATAAACTTTACTCACATTGTCCATAGTTAATGAAAACACAGCCCATACGAGCCCTATTAGGGCAATTTTGAATGAGGTTGAGACAATACATAGTATAGAGAGGCAAGGTCAACCCCATAAGAGGACCTTAACAAAAGGAGAGAAAAAGAGTGATGCCTTAGAAGGCACAGAAAAAGGAGAGACAGTGGGATATAAGGAAGAGATCCTTGTAAATAAAGAATATAGAGAAAATATAGATACTTTACATACTCCTAGTTCTTCAAATAGTGATAAAGATGACACTCCTATGGGAGATTATTCATAACTCATGGGAGTTGATTTATGTTATTAGAAGAATCAAATGTCTGATACAATAAAACTGCTAAAGTAGGAGCTTTCACGTGCCACAAATCTTGTCCTAGTCAAGATCCTAAAATCACATATTATGCTAGGTCAGTTTATGGACATTGAATCTCCCAAAATACAGACACTAGTTACAGAGAAAATACACAATGTATAGACAGTTGTAGATTCTTTTGCCACCAGCCATTCGTTACTCAAATTCAAGAAGCTCACAGACAGTGTTGACCAACAATTATCTGCATTCAACACCTGACTCACAAGCATGGAAACTCTTCAACTCACTATGACTGACACCCTTCAACAAATTTTTCAAGTCACATCCCAACTCTCAACTTCCATTGATGATGTTGTCAAAAAGGGGGAGAAATCTTCAAAGCCCTCGTCATGGGTTGTTGTTGAGAAACCTCCAAGTACAAGCCAACCATTAGGGGATGTGATTGTTCCAAAAGCTAAGGGCAAGGGCAAGGGTATCCTGATTGAAGAAACCAAAAAGAAGACTCTTACTCAATCAGGACACAAGCTACTTGGAGATGTCATGAATACAATTCACTTTCCAACACCTATTGAAGCCCTAATTGATGGGAAAGTGGAGTTTGTCTTTCCTCAGGACAAGAAACTGGTGGAAGTTGATGCACTCTATGCACAACAACTTCAAAAAGAGGAGGAAATGGTTGAGGAAAAGGAGAACAAAGAAGAAGAAAAGAGCCAAAAAGAGCCAAAGACCTCCAGGAAAACTCAGCCCAAGCAGTCTCAGCCCCCAAAAGGTGCATCAAGGGATAAAAGCAATGAAAATCAAACATCCCCTGATATTACCAAACTCGAGCCATCTAAACCAAAAGCTCAAACACCTACTCCTAATGTGAGAACCCAAAAAATAAAATTAGTTTTGTGGTATGATTAATTTATGTTATGCATGAAGGTTTAAATTTTTTTTATTCGGCATGAGTAATGAATTCATATCTTAAATGAAAATTTTAAGGCAGTGTGATGTCCAAAAGATTTTAAATATATTTTGAGCTTAAATCTTTAAATGATTATTACCTTTTATCAAGAGTAAGCAAAATATTGTCACATGGGGAAGGCAATGTGGGAGAGCTACAGTACCCGTCTTTCTTTAAACCAAAGACTATTGTGAGGCAAGTGATATAATTATATTATATCAGGATGAGTTGCACGTGACCCGTCAAGTTGTAAATCATCTCCAATAGTACACTAGATTGTGGCTATGATAGATGACTGACTGACTTTTAACAGCCATAACACCGCCCTTTCTAACCAATCACTTCCTTCTAAAGCTTCTTACTGGCCAATATAGCCAATGACTAAAAATCTACTCTCAGATAATCCAACTTCTCTTGTTACTCGGCAAGTGATATAAATATATCATTTGAAGTACAACCCTAGCCCACTTTCATAAAGTTTCTATACAATCAAATACCCACAAAATCTAGGTTCACCTTCAGAGTAACAGTCTTTCTCGAAGAACAATCCACGTTTTTAACTTCTTCTTTGTAGCCAAAGAGGTAAGAGCAATATATTAAAGTCCTGCTCTATTCCTGCATTATTTTTGTTCTACTATGCATGCCATGTTTGTAAAAATACTTTGTTTATGTTATCCTATATGAGAGTAAGAAATGTTGACGACCACCTAGTAGACAAACAGTTAACTTCCAAATATTTTTTTATAACACCATGCTTGAGCCTCTAACAACTAGAGTTCTTGAAGTCTAGCAATGTCTGGAAGAGTAGTAGACAATAAGAATGTTTTGCACTACAGAAAAGATGATGAGAGTTGCCCTAGTGATGGTTATCCGGTGATGACACCACCTTTTTAACATGGGGAATCTTTGTTGTATCGAAGACAAGTCCTAGCTTAGTCTCCATCAACGTGAAGCTTGTCTCTGACTGTATAAAATAGTCCCTGCGAGATTCCAAGATAGCCTCCGACAGTAAGGAATTAGTCTCTAATAGTCTAAAGATATTAGTCTCTAACGAGAAAATTTTGTTAGTCTCTAATGAACAAAATTTTATTAGTCTCTCACGAAAAAATTTTGTTAGTCTCCGATGAACAAAATTTTATTAGTCTTTGATGGGAAATTCCTTAGTCTCCGATGAACAAAATTTTCTTAGTCTTTGATGAGAAATTCCTTAGTCTCCGATGAGTAATTATTCTCTGAAGAGTTTGGCGTTGGCTTACGAGTTTAGCGATGACTTATTGAGTTGGAATTGAGTTTGGTGCTGGCGAAACAGTTGGAGATGAGTTTGGCGACAACCAAGTGGGTTTGGCGGTAGTCAAATAAATTATTAACGAGTTTGGAGATGCTCTAGATCATCCCCTAATGGTGGAGGATCATCCCCTAATGGTGGAGGATCATCCCCTGATGGTCGAAAACCATTCCCCTGATGACCAGTCATCCCCTGACAGGTAGTTATCCACTGATGACCAGTTATCTCTTGACGAGTAGTTGTCCACTGATGACTAGTCATCCCCTGTCGTGTAAATTATCCACTGATTGTTAATTTATTCCCAGATGGTCACTCTTAGCCCCTGATGACCACTTTTATGCGTCAATGTTTATCCTTTGATGCGCAGTTTGTCTTTGAAAGTATAATTTTTTTTTCTTATTTTAAGATGTTATTAATTAAATTATTTAAAACCTCAACAGTTCATATGTCAAATTAAGATATTAAAAGTTCACGGACATCACATGAGCATTTTTTCTCATATCTTTGTCAAAGGTATAAAATTCTCATGTTAGATGCATGTTTTACAGAGTGTCTCACTCACAAGTGAATTGAATTTGATTTTTGCTAAGGACCAAGGCAACTGTATACTCACTCTACATTGTTTCAATTAATACGCATGATCATTCTTTTGATACGCGTAATGTATCCAATATATTATTATGTCAATACTCATGATTCAATTTCTTCAAAGTTAAGCAACTTATGATCTTTTGATCCGATGTACATGAAAATGTTTGTCCTAGAATCAAGCATTCTTTGGGCGGATGTTAGCTATTGAAATTCACTAACGCGCCAAGGTAAATCATATACGGATAGAAAAAGACTTAATTTTTCTCACCCCATACTTGTAAAGTATATCCGTGTGGGTAACTAAAGGCTAGTGGATTGCATCTGCTTGGCACCCTAGGCCTAAGAATGATAAGGAACGGAAGCTGAAGCATCAGTGACTGAACCCTCACAGACAAAAGGTTTCTGCTTAGACTACGTATGTCATGATGATGAAGACAAACGATTAGGCTGGCTGGCTGATATGTCATTTGATGAAGAGATGATGAAGTCAGATAGTTGTCAGGCTGGCCAGGTGATGCACTATTTGATGAAGAGAAGACAAATGAATGATTCAAGATTTCTTTCAAGTAAAGGGTCAAATCCTTCATTATCACTCGGGGACCCTGGAAGCTATTTTTCCTCTAAGTTACTAAAGGTGCAGACATTGTTTCTGTCCAACCTCATAAACACTTAAGCCAATAGATTATCCATACTTCAAAGCTCACTATATAATTGATTATATACTTGTGAGTGTAAATTGCTCATGTTGATATTATTTAATGTTTTACAGGATATGACAAGAAGGCCGAGCCGTCTTCTAAAGTCAAAGTGAGGATTACATAGTGAACGCTTCCTAAATGCCCTCTTATGGATGGCATTCAGAGGAAGAGTGAAGCATGATGCAATTATTGAAATGTTTAGATTATAAAGCCTGTGTGGGCCTCTCATAGACTTCCACTGTTAGAATTTTACTTTGGATGAATGTAATAGAGAATACTATTTATTTCTTTTACTTATTGATATTAATGCTTGGATGTTATTACTGTTCTTTTGTCAATTATTGACGGTGCCCGAAGTTTTTTATGAGATTTTAGGGGCTGTCACAGTTGGTATCAGGGCCCAAGCACTGGTTATGAGACCACGGTCTCTACCGGAGAGTAGAACGCGATATTTAGAGTTTTAAGGAGGAATGAAGGAAATCGTAAGATA
This sequence comes from Centella asiatica, assembly GCA_014636745.2. Lineage (NCBI taxonomy): Eukaryota > Viridiplantae > Streptophyta > Magnoliopsida > Apiales > Apiaceae > Centella > Centella asiatica. The sequence goes on from CM025786.1 coordinate 59,586,611, forward strand.
TAAAGATAGGGAAAATAGGACGCAAGGACCTAAGTAAAACTTATTGCAAACCATACATTGCAGTAGTGATCATGTCAAACTCTATGTTAAGTTAAACCTTGTTCCTGGACTGACGTAGGCTATGTTCACTTGTAGATGACTTTGAGATGAGGTGATAGGGGTAAAGCCCCCATGGTCACTAGCTCTGATAAGGAGCATACTCTTGACCACCTAAGACATGCAGACATCTCTCCTGCCACCATCACAGACGATGTTGAGGCACGGGAGAAGGTGTCCCCCGAGTAGCCTCTTGTTGTTGTGCCTACACCACATGATGATGTTGGCCCTTCGATCTGCCGCAAGCGCCTACACCCTGATGTTATCTGTGGATCACCATTACCCCCTGGCGCTCGATGGCGTGTGACTCCTCACAAGAGAGTAACCAGGCCAGTATAGGTGGTACATTTCGAGATTCCTTGGATCTCTAACGAGGATTTAGAGGATGTTAAAGACCCCACAGATCAAGAAGATGACGAGGACCCCACCGACCCAGAGGATGCCAATGCCCTTACTGACCCATCTGAGAGGTCAGGTTCCTCAGTTCGCTTGAGGAGCCATTTTCCTCTCCGCTACTAGTTAGGTGCTCCGCCATAGTCACCAGCGCGGTTAGAACCTCATTTTGCTTCAGTACATACAGTACCCTTTGCTCCCGCTTTACCACTAGCAGTATTACAAGATGCACCGCCAGTCGTCCCACCAGCCGCACCACCTCCAGATGTGCCAGTACCCATATCATTTCCAAATGGATTCCGCCTTTATCTCCAACGTACAGTTCACATGATACAGGCAGAGATGGAGACACACAACAATGGGTTGATGTGTCACTCCGTTGTTAATGCGTCGCTCCATTGCACACCAGAGGACCAACCTACTCCTTGATATTTGGAGGGTCTCATACCAAGATGTGTCTCTCACCCTCACCGAGGCACTAACGGAGACATTAATCTCGGTGAGCGATTACTTCAGGCTCCCACACCCCACTGCAACCGACAGGGATCATTTGATGCATGACCTTGTGCAGAAGGTTGAAGAGGAGTGCCACTATGCATGCAGAATGATGGAAGAACTCGATCTCGAGGCCTTGTATTAAATATATTTTGTACCACTGGTAATCACAATTCAGGCCATATGTTTTGTACTTAGGCTTCAGAGCTGATTTTCTTTTGTCATGATAGTTACGGTAGCCATAATTATATTTTGGCATGGCTCCCATAGTTATCAATCAAAGCTCTGTTAGTATTGAAGTGAATTGTGAATTTCCAATATTGTACTCCTTTTGATATTATTAATATTTAGGGAATTTAATCCTTAAAGCTCTTGCGAGTTATGCACAATTATTTACGAATACATCTAGTTGTTATATTATGAGTTTCATATGAGACACAGGAAATTCTCTTACGAAGGAAGAATGAAAGGAGGAAAAAGGACTATGGACATTAACTATTTATTTTCTCACTTGTAGAAAATGCCTCTAGTATGAAGACCACGAACTACTCAAGCCAGTAACACCAGCGCCAACCATAATGCGGATGACCAAGGCGACCAAGGAAGTATCAACCCAAATGACAATCGAGAAAATAATAATGAAAATCAGGACAATCCCATTACCCTATTGATGAACATGATTAGGGAAGCTGCTCAACAAAATAACAACCCACCACAAGTACAACCTAGGAGGGTAACATACAAGGACTTCATGAATTGTTGCCCGCCTACTTTCAATGGAGAAGGAGGTCCCACTATTGCTCAAACATGGGTCAAGGAAGTTGAGAAGGCCTTCTGAATTTCTGGGGTGAATGAAGACCTCAATACTGAGTATGCTACCTACTAAAAAGAGAAGCTAACTATTGGTGGGAAGCCAGCGAACGGTTAGAAATGGCCAAGAAGCTAGCTGTCAGAGGAGGGGAAGCAACTGATCAAGGCTTCACCTGGGAAGAATTTAAAGAGATCTTCAACAGCCAATACTTCCCGATTAGTGTTGCTGACGATCTTGAAAAGCAGTTCCTCGAACTAAAGAAGGGGAGTATGACGGTGGAGGAATACAAGAGAAAGTTCAACGAGCTCCAGAGGTACGCTCCACACCTGGTGAATACCGAGAGGAGAAAGGCGAGGAGGTTCGAATACGGTTTGGACCCATGGCTCCAAAACAAGATTGTTGTTCTATGCCTGGACACCTATGCAAAAGTTGTCCAGAGGACCAAAGTAGTAGAAAGAAGTGGCAAAACGCTTCGAGAATTCAATTGGGAGAACTAGAAGGATGGAAAGAATAGGGGAAACAACAACAATCTCCATCAAAACAACAGAGGAAGTGGTGGAGGAAACGAAAGACCACAAGCCGATACGATAGTCGTAAAACAAGAAGAGGGGATTGCCCAAAACAACAGCAAAAGGAAATTTCAACAACAATGGAGGGGATAACAAGAAGAAAGGCATTGTCTATGCCAACTGTGAAAAGAATCATGGGACATCCCCATGTTTGAAGGGCACAAACACGTGCTACAAATGCCATCAGCCTGGGCATTTTTCACCTAATTGCCCAAATCAGACACCCGCCACTGCCCAACTGCAATACCGTCCTCAGCAGCAGCCACAACAGCAGCAACAAGCTAGACCTCAAGGCACCAGTCGCGCTCTGGCGACTGTGAAGACATGTTATACATGTGGTGTAGAGGGCCATATTTCTCCAAACTTCCTGCAGAAGAAAGGCATAGGAAAGTCGCCAGTTTCTGGGGCTAACACTGTACCAGTCCATCCACAAGCTAGGACCTACAACATGACTGTCCAGGACGCACTGGTGTCCGATGAAATAGTGACAGGTACGCTATTGATCAACTTAGTTCAAGTTCACACATTATTTGATTCTGTTGCGACCAAGTCTTTGATAGCTGAATGCTTGCTTAAATGCTTAGAAATACCTCTAGATGTTATAGTGGCCAACCAAGAGGTCCTCACTATTCAAAACGTTCTGTCTGACTGCAATGTAAAGATAGGCAAGCATAACGTACCTGCAAACTTAATACCCTTCACTTTGGGAGAATTTGACATGATATTAGGCATGGATTGCTTATAAAAGTACCAAGCTAGTATAGACTGTATGAGGAAGAAGATTTCCTTAAGAACGCCTTTAAACAATAAAGTGTTATTTCACGGAAGTAAGACTACCAAATCATCTCATTTCCTTACCATGATAAAAGCTAAGAGGATGATACGTAAGGGATGCGAGGCATTCTTAGCTTATGTACATGATGCTGAAAAGGAAACACTGAGGTTGGAAGATATTCCCATTGTGGGGGAATTCGAAGATGTATTTCCAGAAAAGCTACCGGGATTACCGCTTGACAGACAAGTAGAGTTCAAAATCGAGCTAGTACCAGGGATTGCTCCGATTTCCAAGGCTCCATACAGGATGACACCTTCTAAGTTGAAAGAACTTATGGCTCAATTGCAAAAATTGTTGGATCGAGGATTTATCAGACCGAGCGTCTCACCGTGGGGAGCACCTATATTTTTCATGAAGAAGAAAGATAGATCGATAAGGTTATGCATCGATTACAGAGAATTAAACAAGGTGACGGTAAAGAATCGATATCCACTACCAAGGATCGACGACTTGTTCGATCAACTCAAGGATGCGAAGTACTTTTCAAAGATCAGTTTGAGGTCGGGATATCACCAACTGAAGATCAAAGCTGAAGACATCTCAAAGTCGGCATTTAGGACTCGATATGGCCATTATGAATTCCTGGTAATGCCATTCGGACTCACTGATGCCACAGCTGCTTTCATGGACCTGATGAACCGAGTTTTTAAGCCACATTTGGACAAGTTCATCATTATGTTCATTGATGACATTCTCATCTACTCCAGGACAAAAGAGGAACATGCCGAACATTTGAGAATGGCATTAGAGACGCCAAGAAAAGAGAGACTCTACGCCAAATTATCGAAGTACGAATTCTGGCTCCGAGAGGTGAAATTTTTGGGTCACGTGATCAACGAATATGGTGTGTCTGTGGACCCCACAAAAATTGAAGCTATCACCCATTGGCCGCAACCAAAGACGCCTACTAAAGTATGGAGTTTCTTGGGATTAGTAGGCTACTATCGTAGATTCATTCAGGACTTTTCAAGGTTGGCTATTCCACTGACGAATCTGACAAGAAAGACAGTGAAGTACGCATGGACTCCAGAATGTGAAAAGAGCTTCCAAGAGCTAAAGAAGATGCTGACTACTGCACTAGTGTTGAACTTACCAGATATCAAAGGAGATTTTGTTATATAAAGTGATGCTTCACTAAATGGGCTAGGAGTTGTCCTGATGCAACACAACAAAGTCATCGCTTATGCATCTCGTCAATTAAAGGATTATGAGAAACGATATCCAGCTCATGACTTGGAGTTAGATGCGATCATTTTTGCCTTAAAGATTTGGAGACATTACTTGTATAGGGAGAAATGTGAGATCTATACCGACCACAAAAGCCTGAAGTACATCTTCACACAGAAGGAGCTGAACATGAGACAAAGGCGATGGTTGGAATTGATCAAGGACTACGACTACTCAATCAACTATCACCCTGATAAGACCAACGTGGTAGCTGATGCACTAAGAAGATGAGAGAAAATGGATGAAATAACATTTCAGGAAGAGGTAAGGATGGATTTGGAGAGGTTACAACTAAATGTTATCACAACAAGGTAGAGACGGGAAATTGAGGAAGAAGTCAGAGCAATGCCACAATTATTGGACATAATCAAAGCAACTCAAGAGGACCTTGCAGAAGAAAGAAAGAAGCTGGTCAGCGGAGGAAATGGAAAATGTCGAATCCACGAAGATGGTTTAATGAGATTTGAGGACAGAGTCTGGATTCTGGCAAAGGTGGAGTTAAAAAGGGAATTACTACAAGAGGCTCACAATTCCAGATTCTCTGTTCATCCAGGAGGGACAAAGATGTATCAAGGCTTGAAGTAGAACTTCTGGTGGCCGAACATGAAGAGAGAGATAGTCGAATTGGTTAGTACGTGTCTCACCTGTCAAAGGGTCAAAGCTAAACATCAAAAGCCAAGTGGACTGTTACAATTCTTGGATATCCCAGAATGGAAATGGGAGCACATCACAATGGACTTCGTTGTTGGACTACCGACAACATTGAAGGGAGCTAACGCAATATGGGTAATAGTGGATAGGTTAACCAAGTTTAATCACTTTTTGCCCATCAAGGATAACTACAAGATTTATTAGTTAGTCAAGTTGTATGTGAAGGAGATTCTAAGCCGACATGGAGTACCAAATTTGATTGTGTCAGATCACGATACGCGCTTCATGTCCAGATTTTGGCGTAGCTTTCAGGACTATTTGGGGACATGATTAGATATGAGTACTGCATTCCACCTACAGACTGATGAACAATATGAAAGGAAAATTCAAACTTTGGAGGATATGTTGAGGGCGTGTTCATTAGACTTCAGTGGTAACTGGGATGAACACCTACCGCTCATTGATTTCACCTACAACAACAATTTCCATGCAAGCACCGGCATGGCCCCGTTTGAGGCCTTATATGGTAGGAAGTGCAGAACATCGCTATATTGGAATGAAGCTAGAGAAAGGCGACTTGAGGGACCAGAGATGGTTCAGTAGACTAAAAATGCTATTAGAATCATCCGACAGAGAATGAAAGCTGCACAGGATCGACAGAAGTAGTACGCAGAGCAGCATCAAAAGGATCAAACATTAGAAGTCGGAGGTCACGCTCTAGTGAAAATTTCTCCATGGAAAGGCGTCATGTGTTTCAGACAGAAAGGGAAACTAAACCCCCGCTACATTGGGCCTTTTGAAATACTCCGATGCATTGGTGAAGTAGCCTACTAATTGACACAGCCCCCAACTTTGGGACACATGCATGATGTTTTTCATGTGTCAATACTTCGACCCTATAAGGGGGATCACACTGGCATCATTGATTACCAGCCTATTGAGCTTCAGCCAGATTTACGCTATGAAAAGATTCCAATTCAGATAGTGGATCGACAAGTAAAGATTCTAAGGAATAAGGAGATTCTCTCCGTGAAAGTTCTATGGACGAATCACAATGTTGAAGAAGCAATGTGGGAATTAGAAGAAACAATGATGCAAAAGTACCCCAATCTCTTTCACTAGTCAAGTTTCAAGGACGGAACTTATTTTAAATGGGGGAGGATGTGAGAACCCAAAAAATAGAATTAGTTTTGTGGTATGATTAATTTATGTTATGCATGAAGGTTTAAATTTTTTTATTTGGTATGAGTAATGAATTCATATCTTAACTAAAAATTTTATGGCAGTATGATGTCCAAAAGATTTTAAATATATTTTGAGCTCAAATCTTTAAATGATTATTACTTTTTATCAAGAGTAAGCAAAACATAGTCACATGGGGAAGGCAACACGGGAGAGCTACATGACCCATCTTTCTTTAAACCGAAGACTGTCGTGAGGCAAGTGATATAATTATATTATATCAAGATGAGTTGCACGTGACCCGTCAAGTTATAAATCAATTCCAACAGTACACTAGATTGTGGCTATGATAGATGACTGACTAACTCTTAACAACCGTAACACCGCCCTTTCTAAACAATCAATTCCTTCTAAAGCTTATTACTAGCCAATATAGCCAACGACTAAAAATCTACTCTCAGATAATCCAACTCCTCTTGTTGCTCGGCAAGTGATATAAATATATCATTTGAAGTACAACCCTAGCCCACTTTCATAAGTTCTCTATACAATCAAACACCCACAAAATCCAAGTTCACCTTCAGAGCAATTGTCTTTGCTCGAAGAACAATCCAACCTTTTAACTTCTTCTTTGTAGCCAAAGAGGTAAGAGCACTATACTAAAGTTCTGCTCTGTTCTTGCACTAGTTTTGTTCTGGTATGCATGACATGTTTGTAAAAATACTTTGTTTATGTTATCCTAGATGAGAGTAAGAAATGTTGACGAGCACCTAGTAGACAAACCGTTAACTTCCAAATATTTCTTTATAACACCATGCTTGAGCCTCTAACAACTAGAGTTCTTGAAGTC
>CM025786.1:59593729-59643805 GCA_014636745.2 Centella asiatica
TGCCCTAGTGATGGTTATCCGGTGATGACACCACCTTTTTAACATGGAGAATCTTTGTTGTATCGGAGACATGTCCTAGCTTAGTCTCCATCAGCGTGAAGCTTGTCTCTGACTATATAAAATAGTCCCTGGGATATTCCAAGATAGTCTCCAATAGTAAGGAATTAGTCTCTAATAGGCTAAAGATATTAGTCTCTGGCGAGAAAATTTTGTTAGTCTCTGACGAGATATTTTGTTAGTCTCCGATGAACAAAATTTTATTAGTCTCTCACGAGAAAATTTTATTGCTCTCTGATGAACAAAATTTTGTTAGTTTCTAATGGGAAATTCCTTAGTCTCCGATGAGTAATTATTCTCAGAAGAGTTTGGCACTGGCTTAGGAGTTCAACGATGACTTATTGAGTTGGGCGCTGAGTTTGGTGCTGGCTAAACAGTTGGCGATGAGTTTGGCGACAGCCAAGTGGGTTTGGCAGTAGTCAAATAAATTACCAATAAGTTTGGAGATGATCTAGATCATCCCCTGATGATCGAAGGCGATCCCTAATGATCGAAGGCGATGCCCTAATAGTCGAGGATCATCCCCTGATGGTCGAAAACCATTCCCCTGATGGTCGAGGATCATCCCCTGATGGTCGAAGACCATTCCCCTGATGACCAGTCATCTCCTGATGGATAGTTATCCACTGATGACCAATCATCGCCTGACGAGTCATTATCCACTAATGACCAGTCATCCCCTGACGTGTAAATTATCCACTGATAGTTAATTTATTCCCCGATGGTCACTCTTAGCTCTTAATGACCACTTTTATGCGTCAACGTTTATCCTCTGATGTACAATTTGTCTTTGAAAGTATAAAATATTTTTTTTTTCTTAAATTATTTTAAGATGTTATTAATTAAATTTTTTTAAAACCTCAATGGTTCATATATCAAATTAAGACATTAAAAGTTCACGGACATCACATGAGCATTTCTTCTCATATCTTTGTCAATGGTATAAAATTCTCATGTTATATGCATGTTTTTACAGAGTGTCTCACTCACAAGTGAATTGAATTTGACTTTTGCTAAGGACCACGACAAGTGTATACTCACTCTACATTCTTTCAATTAGTACGCATGATCATTCTTTCTATACGCGTAATGTATCCAATATATTATTATGTCAATACTCGTGATTTAATTTATTCAAATTTAAGTAACGTAAGATCTTTTGATCAGATGTATGTGAAAATATTGTACTAGAATCAAGCATTATTTGGGCGGATGTTAGCTACTAAAATTCGCTAACTCACCAAGTTAAATCCTATACGGATAGAAAAATACTTAATTTTTCTCACCCCATACTTGTAAAGTATATTCGTGTGGATAACTAAAGGCTAGTGGGTTGCATCTGCTTGGCACCCTGGGCCTAAGAATGATAAGGAACGGAAGCTGGCGCATTGGTGACCAAACCCTCACAAACAAAAGGTTTCTGCTTAGACTACGTATGTCATGATGATAAAGTCAAACGATCAGGCTGGCCGACTGATATGTCATTTGATGAAGAGATGATGAAGTCAGATAGTGGTCAGGTTAGCCAGGTGATGCACTATTTGATGAAGAGAAGGCAAATGAATGATTCAAGATTTCTTTCAAGTAAATGATCAATTCCCTCGTTATCACTCGGGGACCTTGGAAGCTATTTTTCCTCTAAGTTACTAAGAGGTGTAGACATTATTTTCCTAAAACCTCATAAACACTTAAGCCAATAGATTATCCATACTTCAAAGCTCACCTTATAATTGATTATATACTTGCGAGCGTAAATCGCTCATGTTACTATTATCTAATGTTTTACAAGATATGGCAAGGAGGCCGAGCCGTCTTCTAAAGGCAAAGAGTGGATGGCATAGTCAACGCTTCCTAATTGCCCTCTTATGGATGGTAATCAGAGGAAGAGTGAAGTGTGAGGCAATTATTGAAATGTTTAGATTGTAAGGCCTGTGTGGGCCCCACATAAACTTATGTTGTTGTACTTTTATTTTGGATGAATGTAATAAAGAATACTATTTATTTCTCTTATTTATTGATATTCATGCTTGGATGTTATTACTGTTCTTTTGTTAATTATTGACGATGCCCGAAGTCCGGTATGGGATTTTTGGGGCCGTCACACCTGTAACATATGGACCACCCACATTGGCAGAATTTCTGAGGGATGACAGACACAAGTGTCTGACATTTTTTCACTCCATAAAAAGCATAAATATCAGGGCAAAGAGCAACAAGGAAAAAGTCACTGTCATCCAAGTGAAGAATGGGTTTGAGTTCATAGTCACTCTTGACTGGTTCAAGAGGATGGATTCTGAGCAACTGGCACTTATGAAGAAAACAATGTCAGATACTACAATGCTAAATAGAGACTTGAGAGGGGTGATTGACAAGCTGAGGCAAGCCATCAATGACAACAGGAACTTACCCACAACTATGGAGAAACTATTGAAATTATTCTACAAAGCTATTGATGGGCAAGAAAAGCAAATAAGGATTAATGAAATTGATGAGCTTAACTTGGAGGAGGCGATGCATGTCCTAAGACAAATTGTTTATCATAAAAGTGAACATGTCATCAAGTTCAGAACCTTGCTTGTAAAGAAGGTGTGGAAAGATATCGAGGAAACTAGAGCTAATGATGGGAACTTAGCAGTTTTGAGGGATATTACCTAGTAAAAGATTTAAAGAATATCCAAAGATGATCACAAACCCCATGGGCGTGGAGTTCAAAAATGCAAAAGGGGAGATTGTCACCGTTTACTTGTCATAACTTGCTGCAACCAACTTGCAAGAGATTGGGTCTGTCCTTGAAGCTTTGTAATCCAACAGGAACGTCAACATTGTCAACTTTAGAAGACTACTTCAAAAGGAGCTAGAACAATTAAAGGCAATAGGGGAAGATAAAAGACTCAGGATCTAGAACAAAATTCATATCAGAGAAGACAAGGCCTTAGAAGTGACACATAACCAATTGAATCAAGTCATCACTTGCCCTTTGTTTCTGCTCAACAAAATGTGAATCCTGATGTCTAAAGTGTAAATACTGTAATCAAATTTTAAACTCTTGTAAACAGGTATTCTTTTCACTTCTACAAATACACATAGGATAAATGCAAATGCATTTCTATATCTAATTTGTTATTGTTAATAGTTTTGGGTTTTGCCGTCATCATCAGTACATTAGTTAGATTTATGATTATCAACAAGATAAATATAAATAGAGGAAGATTGTTAGATATAAATGTTGTTGATGATGATCTAGATGTTAGTAAATAAATATGAATTTGTAAATACTTAAGGTATTTTATAAACCTTAGTATACTTGCACAAATAAGCATTCATTGATGGACAACTCAGTCTATCGGGGGATGGCCTTAACTGCTCTAGTCAAGTCATCAGTGGATATTTAAAAAGGACATTATAGTGTCAGGGGATGTTTGTTGTTACTTCAAGTTCAAGTATTCTACACATCATATGTTCCAGTAAAAGCCAACAAAGCATCAATGGTTAAAGGAGTCAATATTTGAAAAGTCATCAGTGGAAAAACCCATAAGGCCGTCAGGGGAAGCCTAAAATACTGCATCAGGGGAAGCCTAAACTTGACACTAGGGGATAACCTGTCGGGGGAACCTGTCAGGGGAACTAGTCAGGGGAAGGCTAAACTCGACATCAGGGGAATAACTCGTCAAGGGAACCCATTAGGGGAAGTTCAATTATTGCATCAGGGGATAGCATAGATGGAAAAACCCATCAGGGGAACCATCAAGAAGAATACAAAACACTGCATTAGTGAATGTGGTCAGTGGATACAAGTAGGTCATAACATTAGGGGATCAAGAAGCACTTGTCTAATTCTACATCAAGGATTAGCGTAAGTGGATAGTGAAGCACTGATCAAGTCTCCATCAGGGCTTGTCATCAATGGATCCAGAAGCACTGATCAAGTCAATATCAAGGCTTGTCATCAGGGGAGTGTTAGGACCTAGTCCACTCATCATCAGGACTTCCTCAACTTCTTTTTCATCTGAGTCAGTCAAGTCATTTCCCTCAGAAATATATGCAAATCATTGATACTTGGTAAAGAAACAAAGTGTATAACTGGAAAGACATACTTGGAAATATGGTGGTCCAATAACAACTTTTACACCAGAAATGCATGGAGAACAATGATAAAAATAGAAGCAACAATAGCCAATAGTAGTGTGACACGTGTATCTTTGAAAAGACAATGACGGGATATACTGCGGCTACATTGAAAAAACATGTCTAGCATGTGAGTTCTGCAACTGTTCTCCTATATATAAGAAAGAATTGTTACATGAAACTACGGAGAAGTTGAGAGAGATAATAACAAGAATAAAAAAAACTAAGAAAAATCTTTTTCAACATTCACACACCAGAGATAAACTTTATAATAGTTTTTGAGAGAAATATTCCAAGAAAAATACTTAGCTAGTGTGTGAGAAAAGAAGATGTAAATCTTTACAGAATTGTAGTTGTTTAATCACTTTGTGATTATAACAGATTCCTAGAAAAACTCAAGTTATAATACAATTATTTTAACTTGAATCTGTGTGTTTTCATATCAAATATCATTTATGTTTTTCTAGCCATTGTAGCTATTCTAGCGTATGCTTTTCAACCTTTAACAGTTCGAAAAAGTTGTGATGTTTGTATTCAATCTCCTTTCTACAAATACTTTAGCTTATTTTCTTCTAACAAGTGTCTTTCCACAAAAGCTTCAACAACTAGGAAAGATGGCTTAGAATGTAAGAAAGTGCCCTCTAAGCTGAAGCACCACTTATCAATACCTTTCCTTAATATCTCAGTAGTAGATGGACTGATAGAAATTGTCCCATCTTGTACTATTGGCTCCATAACAAAATTTCGTTACTCAGACTCATACCTGGCTTGGTAACAGCCTCTTGATTGGGAGAAGATTCCTCCCCCAATTAAGGAGCCACAAGGCTTTGCATTTGCAACTGAATAAAAAATATGCTTAGTTTCTTTAGAGAAGGATTTTGAAGGAATACACCCATCCTTCAAGAAGGCATTCACATCCTCAAGGTCCCAACCAAGCGTGTTGATGAAATTAAGCAGACTTGCACTCCTACGACGTTCAGTTGTCGCATTATCTCTATCATTCTTCATGAGTTGGGTAGTAGCCCCAAAAACTTCTTATGTAAGAGAGTTAGGAACAAACTCCCCAAGTTCCTCCTCCTCTGAATTTGAATCCGTGGAAGAGACTGGAAAAAATCATCTGAATAGGTTAAGTTTTGAAGAATTAGCCATAGAGATGATTTCCCCAAGGGGTAGAGTGGAAGTAGTAGCAAAGCCAGGAAAGGAGTAGTGAGGGGACCCAACCATGAAAGCCAGAGAAGAGAAGGAAGAGAGGGAAAAGGAAAGGAGGTGACCCATAGTACTGGGAAGAAGGAATCATCGTAGAAAGGGTTAACAAGGTAGAGAAAGCAGAAGAAGGTTTTAGGGTTTAGAATTTAAGGGGGGTTAGAGAGAAAAAGGAGCATTTTGTTATAGGAATACATAACACTCTTAATAAATTGATAGTTCTATTTGATTTGTTTACCTAATGTATATTGCAATAAATCCATTGTTAACTCAGTTCTCGTGGGAATGATATCTTTTGACTATTACACCATTTATCGTGAACTTATGGTAGATTGCTTAATAGCATATCACTAAATTAAGCTAGTTAACTCAATTGTTGAAGAGATTTTGTTAGCTCCACTTATATTTAAAATTTGTGATGAGTGTATATAATTTACACTGTGAATGCATTATTTTAAATTCCTTAACCTTTGTCACCACTTGCATCAGAAATAATTGAAATTTGCATACAAACTACTTCATCTGTTCATGTTTAATTGATACTAGTATTTGTAGCACATGTAACATACATATATTCACTAAATAATATATTTTTATTATAAATATTATGTTTGAATTATATCCCACATATTTAGATGTAAATTTTGAACTATATTAAATAAAGATGGTGGATAAATTTATAATAAATATATCTAAGTAGTTATCACTTATCTATAATTTAGAAGAACTTTTTTTACTGTGAATAAAATTTCTAAAACTTCCACAAGTGTAAATTTTCTCTCTCTGCTTTTGGATTTAACCCTATACTTACATTAACTTAATTTTTTCTCTTTTTGTGAATCAAATTCACCCATAAAAAAAAAAGTTCTACATTTTTAATAATATAAATAGATACATAGATAGATTATGAAAATTTTTGGGTTAAAGTTACCCTATATTTGACTAAAATTTTTTATTATTTATAAATATATATATTTTTAATGAAAAAATTATAATTATAAGAAAGTTCATACAATTTACAACAATTTTTTATTTTTATAATTTTATAATTATAACTATGTGTAATTTTAAAAACAAAAAATAATCAAATTGACCAATACGAATTAGAAAGTGACAGATGTTGAAGAACAAAGAGATATTTCCTAAGAGAAATGCATAAAAATGTATAAAGTCAAAAACTTGATGAACTTTAATACTACATTTATTAAAGGAAAATAGTACTTAATCTAGTTTACAATAATTGTTGTTTTGACTTTTAACGCGTAAGTTTAAGTGAAATCTTTTATATATTAAATTTTTTATTCATATTAATTTTTATATAATTTTTTTAATATTAATTTTTGAAATTAAATAATATATTTAACATATAAATGACATCACTTAAATTTGCATACAAAAAGTTAAAACGACTGTTATTATGAATCGGATAGAATCATAAAATGAATAAAGTTTCGTCGGCCGTCTTCACGCTATGAACAACCACCGAATCTTCACGAACATCGAGGGTGATCTCAACATAATCTTTATTGGACATCACACTTCCCTTATTACTCCTCTTGCTACCTCTCTTGTTCAGCGGCCCGTTTAGCGGACCACTGAATGTTGTCCTGTCGCTCCAAATGATCTCGGTGTCGGAGTGGTGGTGCTGGTGGTAGTGACGCTTTTCAGAAGACCCATCTCCACCACTCATATTTTAAATTAAATGAAATTTTTTGACAAATTACGACCTTTTTTTGTACTCAGAAGTACGACAATTCTGTATGTATGCAAATAATATACAGTTGAAGTTATAAATCGAGTAATTTTAACAGTTCTATTTATGAAAAGAAGAAGAAATTATGGAGGGAGTATATAAAATGAGAGTATGAATGCATTTATCTTGTTCTTGGTGGTTTCGGTTATACCTTCACATCTCTATAATTATATCACCGAGTGTGAAGCCCCCGACCACTTGTGAATATCCGTAGTCAATGGTCAAACTTATTGTAGCTACCTATTTCATCTTGTACATGGTAAATTAAAGTATATGTTAAGACTTAAGAGCCGAGGCAAGAAAAATGAAACACGCCCAAGACTTAGAATCTCAAATTTTGATCTCACGTACATGCCACTTCAAAAGCTCGCAATATAATTTAGCAAAAAAAGAAAAGAAAAAACTCGCAATATATACATAATTGATAAACCCGAAGTGAGACGTGTCGCATTTTGAAAATTCTTTAAGTAGAATTTGACTCGACTGCTTGAATAATTCTAAATTTCCAAGGAACAAGTTACGTGTCTTACAAAATGGTGTTTTCAGTTCACTATTTTGTTAGTTTAGAGAATTTCAATGAAAAATTAATAAAAATTGAGTTGCAGCAGTATTTTTATTTTAAAGTTATGTTGATGATTGTAAACAATAAATTATTAAATATATAGTATTATTATTCACATTCATTAAAAGTATAATATTATTTTATCCTATTGTATATTATTCTATAATTCTACTCTATTACATATATCAATACACACACTAATATATTATTCATAGTAATATATTATATATTAATTTAATATAAAAAGTAATATTTTATGTATATATAAATAAAATATATTATTCACTAAAATGTTTTACCATATATTATAGTGATTAATTAATACATTATACAAAAGATTAATATATATCCTATTGTAATTTTTATTATATTATATTATAATTATTATCTATAAATGCGAGAGATATATATTATAATATATCATTTATAATTTATTAATATATTACATATAGTACTAATATATATTATAATAATATTATTCATATTTTAATAATAGTATATGTTATAATATATTAAAATATGATTTATTTTATCTATAAATGTGATATATATATATATATATATATATATATATATATATATATTGATGTCTAATAACCTATTATTTGTTAGTTAAAGATAACAAATATAAATGATTAAAGTTTAAATATTATTATTTTTATTATGATAAATCATATATTAGAGAATCTAGTGTATACGAGATAAATAGAAAATCTGATATATACGAGATAAATAAAAAATTTGTATATGTATAATAAATTATGATTAATTTTATAAAATAGAGAATTTATTAAATTAAGCGGATGGAAATCACTGAGGAGGCCATGACTTTGTCAACAATCACAATCACTATCCTTGACATGTAAAATTCTGTGCAGCAAAGAAAAAATGGCAGTATTGCAAGAGTGACTCTTCTATCCTGGGGCCACCGATGTATAACAAAAGGCGGACCGCAGCCTGACCGTGTCATTTACTTCAAGAATCAGAGATTTTCATCTACTTTTTTGTCTTCTTTAATATTTTTAAGACCAAAATTGTATAAATCGCATTTATTACTAATTATTACTCATATTATTGTTGAATTTCGTATCATCAAACGCAGTAGAAAAATATGATTTAAAATAAAACAAATAAAACCCAAAGTCGAGAATCTATGCGAAACAATTTAATACAGATAGTTTAAAATTTTACCGATTAATTGTGCGAATTTGAAGTTTTGGTGAAAGTGTTGATTGTCTCCAAATTTTTAACGCAATCCAACTGGACAGCGTCTCTACGGTATCCACTCGAACACCCACAAACAGTCTCACAATTCGAACACCCACGAACAGTCTCACGATTTGAACAAGAAGAGTTACAGTACTAGCTGTATGATCTGTATCTCTTTTTTCTATCTCTCTTAACTCTAGTCTCTCTCTTATGAGCAGTTACGTAAAACGTTAGTTGATAGAATAGCTGATATATTATATATATAGCCTTTTATAGAGTTATTTCAAAACCTAATCTAATTAGGAGAATTATAATCTGAATTTTATATTTATTAGATATATATATTTAATCAAGTCTCACTTAATTAATATATATATGTACAAATAAATATATATTCGTATTTTTTTTCCAAAGGACTCTATTTCATACAGATATATATATATATAATTTAAAGCCATGATTTAATTAAATCAATCTTAGTGATATATTAAAATCATTGACATTTAAATTATATCTCCTTAAGGAATGTTCTTTGTGTGTGACCCTATAGGTTATTATTACGTTGGCAATAATTTTAAATCATATTACAAAATTATAAACAGTGAGCGGCATCTAGTAATACATCACTGTTACCCAAGTAATAATAAAGTCATAGATTCAACGTTACCTTTCGTGACCAATGTTTCAATGTAACTTAATCCTTTTAACCATGATATCTAAGATTAAATTTAAGGCATGGATGTGTCATCCTCTTCATAATTTAATCTCAGTTTTCTTGATCAATGAGTAAACTATATGAAACAAATCTCTATTTGAGTATGGTCATACATTTCATAGTTTCACTCAATCAAGAGGCCTATAGATATCACCCCTAATTTATAGAAGAGTTAAATTTCATCTACATCATTCCCATTTCTCACATAACTGATTATGCATCCAACAATCACCTTTATCGTTCACCCGGTTAAAGGTGACTTTTGATAATGTCAAAACGCATAACTCCTTATGTAGAAATGTCATGACTTCAGGTCGAAGGACCATTACATCATTGTCACTATGAGAATTACTTATGACACATAGCATAACGCTCCATGTAGAATTCTCATGGTAGGTCTGTCCAGTACTATGTTCTCTAACATATACCTATGTATCAACTTAATATATCTCGTATATATTTATGACCAATGAGATATGTCCATCAGTTAATCCACATACTAATCTCAATGTATTATTGTTGTCCCACTGATAATGATACTCGACTAGGGACATTTAAGAATAATGATATATTACATACTTATATGATCTCATATTCAAGTCACATAGTTGAATCCATATAATTAGTATTATTCTTCTAAGGACATTAATTATGTTAACATTTATATAACGCAGTGAATAAAACATAATAAAAGAAATTATCATTTAACCAAAACATAACATGAATATAGTGTTACAATCATTACATGATTGGCCATTAGGGTATACACTCTAACAATCTCCCACTTGCACTAGAGCCAATCACTCGTGTATCTAATACTAATAGCAATAGTGTGACCATCGTGCTTCTGCTGCGACAAAGCCTTGGTCAGTGGGTCTGCAACATTTTCTTCTTTCGATATTTTGCAAATATATACATCACCTCTCTCAATAATTTCTCGAATGAGATGAAAACGCCTAAATATATGCTTGGATCGTTGGTGAGATCTAGGTTCCTTCAATTGTGCAATGGCACCATTGCTATCACAGTACAGATCTACTGGATCAATAATAGAAGGAACAACACCAAGTTCAGTAATGAACTTTTTTATCCATACAGCCTCCTTTGCTGCATTGGAAGCAACAATATACTCAGCCTCTGTTGTAGAATTGGCAACTGTCTCTTGCTTAGAACTTTTTCAACTCACAGCTCCACCATTAAGGCAAAACACGTAACCTGACTATGACTTATAGTCATCGTTGTCAGTTTGAAAACTAGCATCAGTGTAACCCTTTACTGCCAGTTCCTCTTCACCTCCATATATCAAGAATGTATCCTTAGTCCTTTTGAGGTATTTTAGGATATTCTTGACTGCTGTCCAGTGACCTTCACCTAGATTTGACTGGTATCTGCTCTTCATGCTCAAAGCATACGAAACATCAGGATGTGTACATAACATTGCGTACATGATAGATCCAATTGCCGAAGGATAAGGAATCTTACTCATGCGATCCTTATCATCTTGTGATTTAGGACATTGAGCTTTAGAGAGCGTTACTCCATGCGACATAGGTATGTAACCTATCTTAGCATCTTGCATGCTGAATCGTTTCAACACTTTATCAATGTATGTACTTTGACTTAAGCCAAGCATCTTTCTCGATCTATCTCGATAGATCTTGATACCTAGAATATAGGTTGCTTCACCCAAGTCTTTCATGGAGAAACATTTTCCCAACCATGTCTTGACTGCTTGTAAGGAAGGAATGTCATTCCCAATAAGTAATATGTCATCGACATACAATACTAGGAATACAATATGGCTCCCACTAAACCTTTTGTAAACACAAGGTTCATCTTCATTCTTGATAAAGCCAAACTCTTTGATTGCTTCATCAAAACAAATATTCCAGCTCCGAGATGCTTTCTTTAATCCATAAATGGATATTTGTAGCTTACATACCTTTCCAGCATCTTTTGGAGTGACAAAACCCTCAGGTTTTGTCATATACACATCCTCAAGCAGATTTCCATTAAGAAAGTTGTTTTAACATCCATCTGACAGATTTCATAGTCATGAAAAGCTGCAATAGCAAGTAAGATCCTGATGGATTTAACCATGGCTATTGGAGAAAAAGTCTCATCATAGTTAACACCTTGAACTTGTTTGAAACCTTTTGCTACCAATCGCCCTTTATAGGTTTGTACATTACCATCCATGTTAGTTTTCTTCTTGAAAACCCATTTGCACCCAATTGGTTTTATCCCTTCAGGTGGGTCAACCAAAGTCCATACTTGGTTGGCAGATATGGAGTCCATCTCAGATTTCATGGCTTCAAGCCATTTCTCAAATTGAGGTCCGTTCATAGCTTCTTGATAGGAAGTAGGCTCATCATCATCTATGAGCATTACCTCGCCACTTTGAGTGATAAGATATCCATAATATCTTTCAGGCTCATGGCGTGTCCTACCAAATCTACGAGGAGCTTGTGTTACTTGAGCAAGTTCAGTTTCCACAACAACTTCTGGCTCTTGCTCATGTTCCATCTCAGGTTCATTGGTATTTTGTGGTTCTCGAATTTCTTCGAGTTCTACATGCCTCCCACTGTTTTCTTTAGAGAAAAATTCTCTTTCTAGGAAAACTCCAGTGCGAGCAACAAACACTTTGTTCTCCGAAGGTTTGTAGAAATAATACCCTTTTGTTTCTTTAGGGTATCCCACAAAATTACACTTATCTAATTTAGGTCCGAGCTTGTCGGAACTAGACGCTTTACATACGCTTCGCATCCCCAAATCTTCATAAAAGACATACTAGGATATTTCCCAGTCCACATCTCATATGGTGTCTTTTGAACCGTCTTTGTAGGAACACGGTTAAGTATCAAAGCAACAATTTCTAGGGCGTGACCCCAGAAGCTTATCGGAAGATCTACATGACTCATCATGGATCGTACCATGTCTAACAAGGTACGATTTCTCCTTTCAGACACACCATTCCATTGTGGTGTTCCTGGTGGAGTGAGTTGTTATATAATACCGCACTCTTTAAGAAGATTATAAAATTCCTGGCTCAAGTATTCACCACCTCGATCTGATCGGATGGCTTTTATACTTTTGCCAAATTGGTTTTGTACTTCATTTTTGAATTCTTTGAACTTTTCAAAAGATTCGGATTTGTGTTTCATAAGATACACATATCCATATCTACTGAAATCATCAGTAAATGTAATAAAGTAATAAAATCCAGATCTAGCTTGCGAACTCATGGGTCCGCATACATCAGTATGTATAAGGCCCAATACATTGTTGGCCCGTTCACTGTGTCTAGTGAAAGGTGCTTTAGTCATTTTTCCCAACAAACAAGACTCGCATACATCATATGATTCAAAATCAAATGAGTCCAAATACCCATCTTTATGGAGTTTGGATATGCGTTTCTCACTAATGTGGCCCAAACGACAATGCCAGAGATAAGTCGGATTAGAATCTTTTGATTTTAGCCGTTTAGTATTTATATTATAGATGGTCATTTGTAAATCAAGAACATAAAGACCATTAAACAATTGTGTTACTCCATAACACATTTCATTTAAATAAAAGGAACAATTGTTGTTCTTTATTATAAACGAAAAACCTTTCTTGTCCAAACAAGAAACAAAAATAATATTCCTGCTTATAACAGACACATAATAACAGTCTTCAAGTTCTAATACTAGCTCAGTGGGCAAAGACAAATGGTAAGTTCCTACAGCTAATGCAGCAACTCTTGCTCCATTTCCAACGCGTAGGTCCACCTCGCCTTTAGCTAACGGTCTACTCCTTCGCAGTTCCTTCACATTTACACAAATGTGAGAACCACATCCAGTATCAAATACCCAAGATGTAGAAGTAGATAAATTAACTTCTATAACATATATACCTTAATCGGAAGTCCTACTTCCTTTCTTCTTCTTTAGATCTTCCAGGTAAGCATGACAATTCCTTTTCCAGTGTCCAGGCTTTCCACAGAAGTGACAATTACCTTCTTTAGCTATCCCACCTTTAGGCTTCAAAGCCTTATTGGATTTGGATTTGGCAACAGATTTAGATCCCATCTTCTTCTTTTTGCCCTTTCCATTTCTTTTGGCATTCCCCTTTTGCACCATCAAAATGGGAGAGGGTCCTGCCTTTTTCATGTTGTTTTCAGCAGTTCTCAACGTGCTCAACAACTCAACAAGTGGTTTCTCAATCTCATTCATGAGGTAATTCATGACAAATTGAGAATAACTATTGTTCAGAGATTGTAAGACAAGATCATTTTGAGCCTCCTGAGTAAGTAGAAAGCCCAACCTATCTAGGTACTCGATATACCCAATCATCTTCAGAACATGTGGACCGACTAGATCACGTTCACCCTGCTTACAATGATACAATGCTTTGCTCGTATCATACCTCTCCTGCCGAGCATGCCCCTCGAACAACTTCTTAAGATGTTTAAGCATGTTGTAAGCATCCATCAACTCATGTTGCTTTTGAAGCTCAGGGTTCATGGTTGTTAACATAAGGCAGCCCACATCCAGAGCATCATCCTGATGCTTCTTGTAAGCATTCTACTCTATACGTGATGCAGTGGTAGCTGGTGCAGCAGGAATTGGTCCATCCAGGACATAGAGCTTGCGCTCCTGCTTGAGGACAATCCTCAAATTCCTATGCCAGTCTAGGAAATTAATCCCATTCAGTTTTTCCTTCTCAAGGACTGATCGCAATGAAAGGCTACTATTGTTGTTGTTTGCCATTAATATCTACAATTCATAAATGCAAAATTAATAAGTAAATTTGCAGAAATTTTAATGTTATGTTTTTGATAATGGCATATTCAAAATATACCTCCCACTATTTTATTCAAATTAATAGTCCTCACCATTAATTCAGAATTCTTTCTTTTAAATACTTCTAGTGAGCCAAGATCCATATTTCATTATGCCCTAAGTTAGCTTTGGCTAATCACTCAAAACATAATTATTTAGGTAGACAACACTTTGTCAATTATATCATATATAACTCTCAACATTTGTTCAAGCTCAACTAGTGAACTTATACAAACTCTATGTCTCTAAACCCACAATCCTATTGTGATAGCCTAGTTAAGTCAAGCCCAATTTCAACAGTTTGGAAATCACAATTATCCTATTGCACCATGCCAAGATAAATAGGGTACTTTGCTTTGGCAAACCTACATCCTTCGATCAAGGCCTTGATGAGTGTTAATCATTGGAAGGCATCTGTTTTAGACTTAATGATTTTATGAGGGATTTTATTAATTAAATTAGATCTCACCAACTATAACTTTTAAGCATGCACATTTATTCATTATATCATATATAAGCATAAATAAAGTGCAAAATTAATTGTGACACAGTTATGGCCAAATCCTATGCCAATCTTTCCAAGCTAATGAAAAGATTGAAGGTCAGTGTAATGTGGTAATTGATCTTCAAACTTGGCAGCTTTCTTGAAACTCCGTTTGCATGCATCCTTTTCCTTATCTCCATCTTCTGCTGGTCATCTTTATAGATTACATAGTAATGAAACCTATACTAAAATATTCTATGTTGTATATTACATTATAGAAAGAAACCTCGAGTTACATTCGAGGAGAGTAAGATGAGAAGAGAATATTACATCCAGATATAAGAGAAGGCACGACATGGAAGCCGTATTTCAAAACCAAAACCACTAACCTATGGGTCGTAAGGCCATAACTGTGCACCATGCATATCATAATAAGCACATAATAACATGATTTAAACAATTAAAATAATTAAATAAATATATTTTAATTAATTTTTAAATCATTAAACCATATTTGGGGACACGACAATCGTGCGCTACGGCGGGGGTCAAGGGGGCACCCCCCCCTTACCGGGGTCCTAGGGGTCGGGAGGCCCCTAGCGGGGTCCAAGGGGCATGGACCCTGGCGGTGGTTTCGCTGACTGATTAGTGAGTAGGGGTGTAAGGGGGCAGCGCCCCCTGGAAAAATTTTACAAGTTACAATCTATATTATGCAATTTTTCTCTATCGGAGACTAAGCTCAAATTAAGCCTATCGGAGACTAATCCCATTAGCTTGTCAGAGACTAATAATTAAGCCTGTCGGAGACTAAGGCTGACGTCATCAGAGACTACACTTAGCCTGTCAGAGACTAAGGCTGACATCATCAGAGACTACACTTAGGTCTGTCCAGTACTATGTTCTCTAACATGTACCTATGTATCAACTTAATATATCTCGTATATATTTATGACCAATGAGATATGACCATCAGTTAATCCACATACTAATCTCAATGTATTATTGTTGTCCCATTGACAATAATACTCGACTAGGGACATTTAAGAATAATGATACATTACATACTTATATGATCTCATATTCAAGTTACATACTTGAGTCCATATAATTAGTATCATTCTTCTAAGGACATTTATTATGTTAACATTTATATAACGCAGTGAATAAAACATAATAAAAGAAATTATCATTTAACCAAAACATAACACAAAACATAACATAAATATAGTGTCACAATCATTATATGATTGGCCACTAGGGCATACACTCTAACAATTATTATGTACTATAAAAACACTATATTTCTTATGATTTGTGACAACACAAAGTTTAGAATGTACTTTGTAATAAACTTCTAAATAAGTTTTGCAAATTCTATTACAGAGTAGTTTGTAACAGTACAAGAATTTTTTTGTTATAAAATCAAATGAATGAACAATTATAAAAACAATTTTATGGTGTTTGTTTTTAAAAAAAACACATTTTTCGAAACAAAATCATTTTTGAAAGATATTTTTTGGAAAATGTATTTCGAGAAAGTATTTTTTGGGAAAATACTTTCTAGAAAAATATATTTTGAAAAAATCATTTCTAAGTGTTTGATTGATAGTATGAGAAGGATACTAAAATTTTGGATCAACCATCCAATGCAACAAATACCGTTGAATCGACTATCCAACGGTTGTAAGAAAAAAAACTTTTATGTATCTGTCACTATTAGTAGCGTGGATAAAATATTTGAAAAATCCAAGTACAAACCACGCCCCTAATGGACGCGAATATATTTGAAATTCAACTCTTTCAGACCTTTAATAGAGGTGTGGTCTCTTGCTAACTCCCCAAACTCACCGGCTCGAAACTTACCCACAACATTATTATTAATTTAGAATATAGCTTTAGAGGCTATTTGAGTGGTAGTATTCAACCCATATTCTGTTAGAGGTCTGGTCCTTTGCTTTAGTTGACTGGTCAAGTCTAGGTGGTCAGTACCCACGTCACTCTAATACATTAAGAAAGGCACTGAAAGGCAATACATTAGAGTTAAAAAAAATGTACTGAAAGTAGTATTGAAGTAAAGGGATGTTGAAGTCTGAAGTAAAGTGGTTGAAGTAATAAAAGACACTGAAAAACAGTATTGAAAGAAGTAATGAGACGTTGAAGTTTGAAGTGAAGTGGTTAAACTAGTAAACAATATTGGAGTTGTGTCTCTATTAGATGTGTGGTCTCTTATACACGCCTCTAATAGAGGCATGATCTCTTATACACGCCTTTAATAGTGACGTGGTCTTTTATTACCCTGATATTTTATCCTAATATGTTAAAAGGTAGTCAGTACCCACGTTCTAACTCTCTTTGTTATTAACTGTTATTTCTTCATCTTCTTCCTTTTCAATCCTTTGTTTCAACCTGAATATTTCTTCATCTTCTTCCTTTGTTTCTCTTCTTGTTGCACGACATCATTCTCAGATTAAAATGGATAATATTCATCAATCGGGTCCTTATAATGCTAGTGTTCTAAATAATCAAACAAATCTCGTATCAACCCAAATATGGTATGAAGAGTCTTTGACCATTGGTTGTATTCAACAGACCAATGGTACGTAAATGAGTGGTGTCAATATTTTTAACTTGAGCAGGATATATTGTTGGAGTGGATTGGATTTGGCATATTTTCCAATCCAAGTATACTTTCGAGACATGACGCATCATTCATATCAGCATTGATCGAGCGTTAGAGAAGTGAGACGAACACGTTTCACTAAAAATTGCAAGGAGGTAACACTTACTTTGGAAGTTGTTGATTTCATCACAAAGTTACCTATTCTAGGAGGATCTCTCACATGTCCTCCTATGAAATCTCTACAAAAGGAATTCGTACAACAATGGTAGGAAATGAGATATGAAGGTGAGTTCACTTACGAAAAAGGAACCGGTCCAACCTATAACTGACTATTTGATACATTCAGATATTGTCTAGAAAACCCTGATCCCGCCATTGTTTAGTTGTACATGAGGTCTTATATATTGTGGTTGTGTGGTATCATTCTTTTTCCACAAACTAGCAAAGATGTAGTGCATCCTAAATATATAACCTTTACTGAATCTATTGTTCAGGTAATAGATTATTCTTGGGGATCTGCCATGCTGGCATACTTATACAGAGGACTGTATAAGTGTTCAACATGAGTGTCTAATTTTTACGGATTTACGACTGTATTATAGGTTTTTGTTATAAATAATTTATATTTTATAACATTGTATTATATTCTTACATAATATTGCAATTATGTCTTACATTTCATTTTATTACTTACACTGCTGGTATGGGCGTATGAGAGGATGAAGCTTGGTCGGCCTATGTCTTGGCCACGTAGAACATGTTTTGCCAACGATCCTTGCATACGCATTCAGTGAGGATTATTTATTCTTAGGATGAAGGCTAGGGGAGTCTCCTCATCACAATAGAATATTCTTTCGGGGAGAACATGATATTCAGGCACCTGATGTTGTATTAATGCGTCCACATGAGTGGTGGGATGATCATATTAGTTTTCTCGCATGGAGTTCTAAACTGGAAGGGTCAACCCATTTTCCATTGATTCACTTCAAGATAGTTGAGTATTAGTTGTCGGAATGGGTGGCTCGACAAGTTGATGTCGATGACATCTACATTCTTTCTCTTCCTATTGATCAAAGTGGTTTGAGGGCAGAAAATGATGAGAAGGAGAGATCGAAGAGAGTCAATGCACCTGAACTAAGCGCAACTGAGATTGAGATATGGTATCGGGTCATAAATCATTCAGAGTCTATCTTTTGGACGTCATTAAGAGAGTCTCATTGGATGAGTACTTCAAATGGTACAAACGTATCACTAGAAGGAGTATATCTCAACCAAATCCTTAGCTTAAAACCAGCCACACGTATCAGCCCCGAGCATACATTAATCAAAGTCATGCATTATTTCTAGTAATTATTTTATATTGTTGTTATTATTCAATTTGAATACTCAAAATAATGCCAATTATCTATATTCATTTATGGTGTAGATTGAAGATGCGCGGTCACTCTTCAAAAAATTTGAAGAGGGGAAGCTAAGTTAGAAAGATACATGCAAATGGATGGAATAATATGATCATTTCGTGGCTGGCATGCAGGACATAACTAAACTTATAGAGGGATAACATGATTGTATTGTCGCTTAGAGAAGCGAATATCATTCATCACCTAGGTCCTCGATGTCACACCCGTCCTCGAGGCCGTCCCTATTGCATCACCCAGGCCGTCTGTGACTGAAGTTTTTGAAGATTGTTACAAGCCTGTTTTCCCCCAGTACATCCAACATATAGAGATCCCGCAAAGTCATTGAGAAAGGAGAACAGGGCCAGAATTGATAGGTTTTTCTTCATTTCACCCAATAGAGCATCTCCTTTCCTGTTTTCGCTTAGAAATGAAGGTGTGTTGTCCTTATGTTGTGACGATATATACAGTCTACGACCATCTATGTGGATTATCAATAATATCATTGATGCCTGTATAAATTTGCTTGAGCAGAGAAAACATCAACCAATTCAATGGCAAGATATCTCACGATGGGCAAAATTTTATTTCTTTGCCACTTTTTTCATTGATATGATAATGAGATATCCAATATGAGGGATAAAAGTCCTGAGTTTATTGTGGATCTCAATGACTTCATCCAACCATATCTATCCCCGACTTTAGGACATCCCAATCATATCCAACCATAGGCAAGGTTGATTATATTTTCATCTCAATATTTCAAACAGAGCACAATCAGTATGCCCTTTTGGTATATGATGTGAAAGAATGGTGCATGTATTTATATGATTCGTTGTTTGAGATGAAAAATGTTAAGTGATATGACACAGGATATTTGGGGCGATCAATTGATTGTTGTGGTATGTCAATATTTTTCATATATTATAATTATTGTACATAATATCTTTATACTTATTCTAATATTATTTAATTTCGCAGGTTTGTATTATTCCGGTAATGCTTCATTTATCGCGTGAAGATTTTTTTCCAAAAGAGGTGTCGAATGTGTGATTTGTTTATCATCTTCCAAAACAAGATGGTGGCAATGATTATGCAGTATTTGTAATGAAATATTTGGATTATTTCACTCAACATTACAATATTGAGGAGCTTAAATGGACGAATGCATATATTATCACATTTAGATATAGGATTGCACATGAACTTCAAAGAGGAAAAGCTAGAGATGTGTCTTTCTATTAATTTGAATTAGTATCAATTTTTATTTGCTTATATCCAGTATTGTAATATTGGTTTTGAATTGCATAACTTGGTATTCTATTTTGTGTTGGTATTTTGACTGTATATTCTATTTTGTGTCAGTATTCTATTTAGTATCTTACATCTTCAACAATAGTCTCCGATAATACAATTTTTAGTCTCTGATAGGCTTGACTAATTTTAACTTGTCTTTAGTGTGACGACCCCAGAATCCCTCACTGGATCAGGGCTTCGTCAAAAGAAGGAAAAGATAACCACACATCCATTCCTATAACTATTATTGAAAGACATGATAATAAAGAGTTATTACAACCCAAAATATTACATTTACAGCGGAAGCTATTCTATCCGTACTATAATTCAAAATATCATTTCCCAGATCCTCTTCCTTTCTTCCCTCCTTATTGGCATTACAAGGCTAGCCAACTTCAGTAACCAATCATTTTTGCCTTTCCCTTGTCTGAGGGCTCAACCTTTACATTCTGTCCTGCAAAGCATTAAAATTCAACAAGAATGAGCGATATACGTCCAGCAAGTATATAAATATTTTGGGAAAACAAATCTGGAATGTTTCAAAGAATTCAATTTTTGTTAAGAGGCGTAGTGAACCAATACTATTGCCTCAGAAATTTTTAAGAAATTTTTAGGACTACTGATGATAAACAATTGTGTAATCCTTCTTAAAACAAAGCTTAACTTCCTTGAAGTAAAAATATCCATCGGGGGCTAAAACCGCTGGATCTGCTAATCATACGATATACAGCTGGCCTAACTGTGCCCATATGATCCCTCCTTGTGTGAACGTACGTAGTCACATAAAATTCCTCTAGGTCAGGTGAAGAACAAATCAGCACCTTTCCTTTCCTCTAGCCATACATGTGGCATAATCATTCATGGAATATAGCATTTCCATTTGCTGCACAGATATAACATTGACAAAAAAAATATAGCTGGAAGAGCAAAACTTCTTTATATCCATGCACTTTTATTTATATCATGCTAGCAGAAATTAAAGCATAGCATTATGATTCACAAGGAAATTAAATATCATAACTTTGTGTGCATGTCGAATCAATTGATCATGCGCTTAACTGAAATAAGCATAGGAGTGATAATATACTTGCATCAACTTGCAATAAACGTAAGGTTGTGAATATACTTGCATCACAAGAATCAAGCATAAAAATGAAAATATACTTACTTCAACTTGAAATGAATATAAGAGTGTAAATATACTTGCCTCGGTCCTTTGTAACAAAGTTTCAAATCAATTTACTTGTGAGAGAGAGATTCTGTAAATCATGCAAGTAATTTTTAATACTTTAATAACAATTTATGAAAGAAAATATGTATGTGATGCCCTTAGACTTTATTGTTTTAAAGAATAACATCATAAAATAATTTTAAGAAAATAATACTTTATAATCTTGATAGCAGACTAGGCATCGGAGATAAATTTTCTCATTAACAAACTCATCAAGGACTAATAATTATAGCCATCAGGGACTACGGAAAGGTATCGGGGACTAATACGTGTATTGGACGCGCCAGGGACTAAAACACGTCGGGGACTAAAGACTCATCAGGGACTGATGACGTCATCTCAATTCTATTGGAGATTAAGGGTGACGTCATCGGAGACTAACTTCTCATCAGAGACTGGTGACGTCATCAGAGACTAAACTTTAGCCTATTGGGGACTAAAGCTGACGTCATCAGAGACTAAATAACTGATCAGAGACTAATGACGTCATCGGGGACTAAACTTTAGCCTATCGGAGACTAAAGCTGACGTCATCCTCAGAGATTAACAGAATATCTCATCAGAGACTACGAATATCTCGTCAGAGATTAAGAATATCTCGGCAGAGATTAAGAATATCTCTTTAGAGACTAACCATATCTCCTCAAAGATTAACAGCATCTCCTTAGGGATTAACAACATCTCATTAAAGATTAACATTAAAGCTTGTTTCTGCTACGATGAAAGGTTTATCATGATCAAACTTAACCTAGGATGACTCACGGGGATGGAAACGAATATGAACCTAGCATAAGGCCTTAATGTTATGCACGAAAGAACTGAGTAGGGTTCCAGATTCTTACCTCCTTGTTTTTAAGGGTGAAATCCAAGCTGTTCTGAAAATAATTTCCGAGAGAAAAGCTTGGAAATTTATGGAGATGGTATGTTTAAACGAAACTCTGAAGAGAGGAACTTTGGAAAAGGAATTAAAATTTCATCTCGAATGAGGTATTTATAGAGTTCAAGAGCAGTGAACTATAGTTACTCATTAAAATAAAACGATTGGTTAACTTGGACGGTAAAACGGTTGTTCATCATGACTTCTTGACAGCATACAGCTGATGTCCTATATGCATGAAAACTTGGCCACCTAATCAGTTTCTAATCAAACACGTAATCAAAAATACTACGTAACCCTTTCCTCTTCCTCCATGATGTTCAATATAATCTTATATGGGATTTGCTAATCCCCTTTTTGATACCTTTTTAAGGAACTTACCCTCATAATCATGGGTATCACATCATCATAAAAATTTTCATTGTAGCTATGAATTTATCATTCCTACTTAAAAAAAAAAAAAAGAAATCTTCCATGCAAAAAAAATATAATAACACAAAATAAAATTATTTCTTATCATAAAATACATTTAAAATTTTCGGGTTTTCACATTTAGTCTCTAATAGTTAGTCTTCGATAGACTAAACACAGTTTCTGATTCTGACTTTGTTGAACTCTCCAAATTCATTCATGGTAGTCTCTTACAATACATTTTAACTTACTCTCTTATAATGATATTTTACATATATCAGAGAGTAAACTACTAGCTACAAAATAAACTATGTCCTAATTTCTTCTATAAATTAAAATGTTAAGTTACATCATCAAATCTATGTACGTACTCCTAACAATAGTTAGTTCATCAACAGTTAATATTTCTTCATCATGTCCGTAATAGTGGCATGGTTCAATATACAATGCTACTAATACTGGTGCGTATAATATTTTAAAATAATTTAGGATTTAGAATACACGCCACTAATAGAGACGTGAATAATGTAAACTACCATCAGAAGATACCGTAAACATCCATCAGAGGATAATATCGACTGATGAAGAATTTATCCTCTGATGGGTTAATATCTGTTGATGGATGACAAAGCAATAGAGGATAAAAAGCATTAGCTTTCTATTCACTATAAAATCTTATTTCACTAATATTTAATTGTTGATGAATTATTATTTACTTCTGATGAACTAATGTTAACTGCTGATTAAGAAATTTTAACTATTGATGAACTAATATTAACTATTGATGAAGAAACATTAACCACTGATGAACTAACTATTGTTAGAAATCTGTACATAGATTTGATGATGTAACTTAACACTTTAGTGTATAGAAGAAATTAGGACTTAGTTTATTTTGTAGTTGGTAGTTTACTCTCTGATATATGTAAAATATCATTGTAAGAGTGTAAGTTAAAATGTATTGTAAGAGATTGTCATGAATGCATTTGGAGAGTTCAACAATGTCAGAGTCAGAGGCTGTGTTTAGTCTATCGGAGACTAACTGTCAGAGACTTAAGACAAGTCAAAATTATTCAAGCTTATCGGAGACTAAGAATTGTATTATCGTAGACTATTGTTGAAGCTGTAAGAGAGTAAAGTAAAGTTACACTCTAATGCAGTGAAGACTCTTGATTCAAGTAGAAGTTTGATTCAGCACATATAAAAAAATTGTGTTGAAGATGAAACTGGTTAGAGGATAAACCAGAAGTGTTTCTATTAGATTAGTATTAAGAGTTCTACTATTATTTGGATTGAAAATCATATGTTAACTGTTGATGAAGAAATTGTAATTGTTGATGAACTAATGTTAACTACTAATAAAGAAATTTGAACTGTTGATGAAGAAATATTGACTGCTGATGAACTAATGTTAACTGTTGATGAAGAAATTTTAACGGTTGATGAACTAATATTAACTGCTGATGAAGAAATATTAACTACTGATGAACTAATATTAACTGCTAATGAACTAAAATTGTTAAATAAACCAAAACAGAATACAAAGGGGCTACAAATGGTACACTATTTTCTCCTTTAATACAATACAAAAATAAATCATTGGTCCACTCATTTTTTTTGCTAAATCATAAAAATAAATTTCAATACAATCATAATTAAATTTCATGATGTTTGTGATTTTTGTCTCGCTACCATGACTACATGATGATTTCTTTTATCGTGGTCAGTGTATTCTTTATAAATAGCACATTTTCTTCATCTTCTTACATACCACGAATTTCTATTCCACTTTTGATTCTTTCTTCTTTTTTCCTTCATTTTGTTTGTGATGTGATAAGAGGTAGAATTTCTTCATCATCATCTTCGTCTCCTACATTAGTTTTTGTCTGAATTTGCTCATCCAGATCATATGTATCTACTAGCGGTTGATGTATGCCACACATCTCAGATACATGTTGATAACCTCTAGCCGAAATTGCTCCGTTGGCTGCCAATCCCTTTAACTTTTTGCACCAACTAGCAAAGCGCAAAGTTGGTTTATTAACGACATCATCTTATTGTGTGGCCTGATGCGGTTCATGTGCATAAATTTTGTTGGCTTTGATTGTCCATTGCAAATTTATGAGGTCTGCAGGTATCATCCCGACACTTATTTTGTTTGTAAAAATCTTAACATGTGAGAACAAATCACACCTGCATGTTCAAACATTTGACAACTACAATGCAAGCTCTCGTCAACAATGTTTTTGACAATGATGTAGTGATATGCATTTTCTTCTTTGAACATATGGTATAACTTATAAACTAATTCTGAATTTGTATTTTGGCTCTTGACAACCGTAAACATCATAGAATCTAATAATTTCTTCTAAAATTTCTTGAAGATTTCTTTGGTATAAATTTCAGAAGCATATTTCTCAATCTCAAATTTTGTGGCCAAATTTCACTTCCGATGAATAGTTATATGGTTAGCCTTCCTTTCTAGTTAAAATTGTTTATTGTTTTCCTCTTGAGATTTGGCCACAAATTCTTCAAGACATGTAATAGAATTCACAAATTCATCAAAAAAACCATTCATTGACTCACTTCTCCTGGTTGTTGTCATACTTGTAGCAAAATAGCTCTTAGTGTATGCACATATCCATTGTACTTTGATTGCATACATTGATTTAAGCCACTCATGAACATATAAGTCATATGCATCCATCATCTCATCCCATCGAAATTCAAACTCATCCAAAGTCACAGAATAAATACATCTATTAAAATCATCACCCAATGTAGGATTATTTTCATAAATCCTATGCAATTTTTCAGGAAATTTTTGACTTATATGCCAACGGCATAAAATATGATGTGCATTGGGTAATACCTTTGCAATAACATTTGATATCTCTTTGTCTTGATTAGTAATGATTGTAAGAGGTGCCTTGTATTCCATTGCTTCTAGTCATCTCTCTAGAACCCATACAAATGTATCCTCAATTTAATCTCTAAACAATGCAAAACTCAATAAAATCGACTGATAGTGATGATTAACCCCTGTGAGTGGAGCGAAAGACATCTTGTACCTAGTTGTCCTATACGTAGTTTCAAATGCCACAACATCACCAAAATTCTTGTATTCAATTATACTTCAAGAATCAATCCACACAATATAAGATAAATGATTTTATTCATCAAGTTTAACGCAATGAAAGAACCAGCCGAAACTATTCACTTCAAGACTTCATAATGTATGCAATGTCGTTGCCGCATCATCCGATTCATTCGAAGAACTTGAAAGACCACAAATTACATTTCTTATATCCCGATCACAAAACCCAACATTTTCTCGACTACCATAACATTTCTTTAAAACACCCATAAAATCTGTCAGACCCACTCCTGTGCCATTGAACAGATCTATTATGTCTCAAGCCACCAGAGTAATTTTTCGATAAGTTTCTATAAAATTTATCTTACTCGGGCTAACTAGTTCATGATTGTGATTTACTTCAAGTACTGATACCCTCCATTCGTTAGTACTTTTACTATGAACAATGTACATTGTAGCCTTGCACATACAACGACTGACACAATCTCTCTATCATTTACATTTTTCTACTTGAACATTTTCATCTCCAATATTTGTACGTTCTATAGGAGTTTTTTCTTTCTTACAGGTAAAAAGTCTAGAACAAAGATCTATTGTATGAACATGTGTTAGGTTTAATGCTGAGAATGATGATGATGTATTTATTCTGTATTTCCTTTAATAAATGTGCACTTCTAAATACTTAAGGTTATTGTCAAACCTTAGTATATTTGCACAAATAAGTATTCACTGATGGACAACTTAGTCTATCAGGGAATAGTAGGCATCGTACTAGGCAAGTCATCAGTGGATATATCAAGGACTTGATAGTGTTAGGGAAAGTCTGATTGTACTTAAGATGTTAAGTTTTCCACACATCATACATTCAAGATAAAACTAGCAAATTATCAGTTATCAAAAATGTTAGTGTACAAAAAGACATCAGAGAATAGCTTGACTGTTAGGGGAAACCATCAAGGGATAACTTGACAGTCAGGGGATAGCTTCAATGTCAAAAAAAACCTATTATTCCGAGATGACGAAACCATTAGGTGATATGTTCACTGTCAACAAAAACCTGTTATTCCCGGATGAGTAATTATAGCGAGCGGGCGGGGGTTGAATACAATTTCAACTTTTTCTCCCAATGTAAAGATCAAGATATAATTTATAAATTAATTGCGGAATCAATAAATATTCCAAATTATATCAATCAATAAGGAATGTATTTTATTGATACTGGAATCTGAAATTACAATCTGGTTATCAAAATTGATACCAGATTCTAAAATTTGTTCTAGTATGAACAACTGCTATCTAGAAATGAATTTCTAGCCTATCAAGATATGAAAAACTTGACTCTCAAATTCTATGAATTTGCTGCGTTAGATTACAGAGTGTATGAATTCTCTCTCTCCCTGTTTTTCATATACTTTTGTAATCTGTTGTATGTGTCTTATGTAATTTGTGTTGTGTATATTTGTGACTTGTATACTTTCCACACAGCTTCCTTTTCTGATCTTTTCTAATTTTTAACAACTACTCTGATTAATTAGAGTAACTTCTCTTTATCAGCAGTTGTAACAACTCTGTTACTTAACATCTCTATTAAGACACATCATTGTTACAAAATATCTTACTTTCACAGATCAACTTCCCAACCTTGCAAATCCAAATGTAACTTTGTTATGGATGTTTGGTCGGCTTCTAATTTATTGAGGAACTCTGGTAGAGGTTTGATGTGTCAAGCCATTTATCCTTTGATGTGACGTTGTTCATCCGTGGATGTGGATCCCCTGATATGACTTTATTTATCAGTGAATATTTATCCCCTGATGACTTTGTTTATCAGTGGATATTTATCCCCTGATGACTTGTTCACTTATAGCTTATCCCGTGACTAGCTTCTTGCTTCAATGTAATGGAGAGTCTTTGGCTTAGTCTCTGATAGATTTAACAATAGACTCCGACAGTGCAATCCTTAGTCTTCGACAGGTTAGTGCTTAGTCTCCGATAGGCTAAAAACTTAGTCTCTGATAGACTAATCCTTAGTCTCCGATAGGCTAGTGCTTAGTTTCTGATAGGCTAAACCTTAGTCTCCGATAGCCAAAAACTTAGT
This sequence comes from Centella asiatica, assembly GCA_014636745.2. NCBI lineage: Eukaryota > Viridiplantae > Streptophyta > Magnoliopsida > Apiales > Apiaceae > Centella > Centella asiatica. The sequence continues at coordinate 59,621,691 of CM025786.1, forward strand.
CTATAATAGACTAATCCTTACTCTCTGATATGCTAAACCTTAGTCTCCGATTGACCAAATATTAGTCTTCGATTGGCCAAATATTAGTCTCCAATAGGCTAAATATTAGTTTCCGATAAGCTAAATGCTAGTCTTCGATAGGCCAAAACTGCTTGACTAACTTCAACTTTGTTGAACTCTCCCAATGCATTCTTGGTAGTCTCTGATAGTACATTACTGCAGGTTCTAGTACAATGCCAAGTTCTAACAATTCTAAGTATTATACATCAACATCAAATGTTATAATTCCTAACAAAACCATTAGGGTATAGTTTGACCATCAGGGAATACCGTCAGGAGATAGCCTATACACTACATCAGTGCACAACATTGGGTCTTAACACCATGGGATCAAGAAGCACTGATCAAGTCTAAATCAGGGCTTGTCATCAGTGGAAACTGAAGCACTGATCAAATCTACATTAGGGCTTGTCATCAGGGGATCTAGAAGCATTGATCAAGTCAACAACAAGGCTTGTCATCAGGGGATTGTAAAGACCTAACTCACATGTCATCAAGGATTAAAATACATTCACTAATACTTGGCAAAGAAGCAAGAGATATAAATGGGAAGATATTCCTTAAAATATGGTGGTCCAATAGCAACCTTTATACCTGAAACGCATCCAGAATAGGAATAGAAAGTGAAGCAACAACAACCTATAGCAGTATGACACATATATCTTCGAAATGATAATGACATGACATACTTCGGCTACATTGAAAAAGAAGCATGTCTTGCACATAGGTTCTAAATCCGTTCTCCTATATATGTAAGAGTTGCTACACGAAACCAAATAACTAACACACTAGAGAGAAGCTTTACAATAGTTCTTGAGAGAAATATTCAAAGAGAAAAATGTAGCTAGTGCGTGAGAAAAGAAGTTGTAAACCTTTATAGATTTGTAGTTGCTTAATCACTTTGTGATTATATAGACTCCCAGAAAAACACATGTTATAGTACAACTATTATAGCTATTCCAGTTTGTTCTTGTTAAGTTTTTAAAGAGCAAAAAAGTTGTGGTATTTGTATTCAACCCCCTTGCTACAAACACTTTAGCTTATATTGTTCGAACAATTGGTATCAAAGCCTACTAGCAGAGTACACTTGTTAGAAAATCTATATATATGGCGAACAAGGCTGGAAATAGTAAGGTTCCCATGTTGGAACGAAGAAAATACTTCTTCTGAAGGAAACACATGATTGTTCATCTCAGATCCATTGAAGATGAATATTTACAAGTTTTGAAAGAAGGCCCTCACATACCCAAGAAGCTCATTCCTCAAGAGGTAGTAAATGGAGTCACTATCCCTGAACAACTAGTTTCAAAGACTACTGATGAAATGACTCCTGAGGAAATAGAAAAGGTGAAGAAAGATCTCAAAGTCACATGTATTCTTTATAATGGCTTAAATGATGATATTCTTAACATCATCATGAATCTTACAACGTCTTAGACAATATGGGATACCATCCAGATCTTGTGTGATGGTAAGGAAGATGTGAGGGAAAACAAACTACAGTTGTTAACACAATAGTATGAGTGGTTCACAATGAAATTTGGTGAATCACTCACTAAAATGTTCGACAGGTTTAATAGGTTGGTAAATTACCTGAAAATTTATGGGAAGATATATGCCAATAAGGATGTCAATAAAAAATTCATGAGGGCACTTCCCATATTATGGGATCCAAAAGCTACAACCATCAGGGAATCCAAGGACATGAATCTCCTAGACTTGGATAGGCTTTATGGTACTCTTAAGACATATGAACTGGAGGTTCAACAAAGATTTGAAATTTCAGGTGATATCAGAAAGCTTAAATTTGTAGCCCTGATGGTTAGTAGGAGAAACAAAAGAGAAGCAAGACAAAGTGTCCTGATGAAGCAGCAACAGGGAGATGTTGATTAAAGTGAAGAAGAAAGTGGGGATGAAAAAGCTAGATCTAAGGGGACTGAGTACACCCCAGAAGAGTTAGAAAAGATGGATGAAATAATGGCCTTCCTTGCAAGAAGGTTTTCCAAGCTGAAAATTGAAAAGCCAAATGGAACAAAGAAATTTTTAGCAGGGAAACTTAGTAGCACAGACAGCTTTATTGACAAATCTAGAATAAAGTACTACAAATGCAATGAGTTGGGCCACTTTGCAAATCAGTGCCGCAAGGCCAAAAATGAAGGTAAGTCCAAAGGGAAGGATTCTATGGTAGACTATAAGAAAAAATACTTTGACTTTTTTAATGTCAACAAGAAGGGCAAAGCTTACATTTCTGAGGAACAAGACTGGGCTGATTCAGATGAAGAAGATAATGAGGAATATTTCAAGGTAGCCTTGATGACCTCATCCACTGATAGTAGCAGCTCACAAGTAAGTCTCAAAATTTCTCCTAACATGTCTAAAACTGATTATTTCAAAACTACTAAGGAAATGACTTGTGAGTTTAGAGACCTTTATGACACACTAAGGAATGCAGTAAGTGAAATTGAAAGAGTGCAAAAGATAAATGAAACTTTAACAACCAGTAACACTTTTTCAGAATCAAAATTAACTAGGCTTAGAAATCTAGAAATATAACTCAATAGGTCTAGAAATTTGCTTGTCTGTGCCATCAAAAAGGAAGAGTGAACCTTTAAAAAGTTCAAAAAAGAGGAGGAGGTCATAAGAAAATGGAATGAGTCTAGCTAAAAACTAGAGGATCAACTGAACAATAGAAAATGTGATTTTAAAACCGGTTTAGGCTATGAGGAGACTCATGTGAAGCAACCTTCTATTGAGGTTGAAAATGCAGCTAGCTTTGAAAAAAGGCCTATGCAACTTGTTAAGCCAATGAGTGAAGCTTCCACAAGTGGTAGGAGTGGCGAGAAGCCTATTCTTGACAACACACTCAAAGCCCCCTCTAATAAGGAACTTGACTTTGCATCAGTGGATACACATTCATTTGGGGATAAGAGTGCATCAGGCCATCGAAGCCATTCAAGGGATAAGGCCTATCAGGGGACAAGAAAAAAAATAGGAATGGTAAGCTAGGATTGAACAAAGCTAGTAAGATAAGGAAAAAAAAAGAATGGTAAGCTAGGATTGAACAAAGCTAGTAACTATGCTCTTAATTCTAAAGCCCCTAGGAAAGTGTGCTGAAACTGTGGAAATATCAATCATTTGTCTTTTCAATGCAAGGAAAAACCACATATTTTGATTGACACAATATTATATGCGAATAATTTACCTAAATCAACTTCTGTTCATGCATGCACCCCTAAGGGTAAAGAAAAGAAAGTAGTTGATAAATCTAAAGCATCTAGTTTAGCTCCTAATAAGGAGAAGGTTTGTAAATTGCCTAAACCAAAAGTGAAAAATAATGAAAGTACTATTGTACCTTTATTTGTGACTAAACCTAGAAGACCCAAATCCACTGGGTACCAAAAACAAATTAAATGCTCTTTGTTTGCATGGAAAAGTCAAAATCAAACAAATTTGGTTTCTAGAGAGTGGCTGCTCAAGACATATGATAGGAAACAAAGCCTTGCTCACAGAGTTTCATGAAAAGGTTGGTCCAGTGATCTCTTTTGGTGACAACAACAAAGGACTGACACTTGGTTATGACAAAGCAACAAATGGAGATGTCTCATTTGAAACTATAACACTAGTTGCTGGGCTAAAACACAATCTATTGATCATAAGTCAACTATGTGATAGGGGATTCATCATTTCATTCAAAGGGGATAGGTGCTTGATCTCCAATGAAAATGATGGAAGCTAGCCTTATCAGGGGTTAGGAAAGGAATTCTTTATGTTTCTGACTTTGACTTGGTAAATAGAGCCTCGTATTTCTATAGCAAAATAACCCTTGATGAGAGCAGATTGTGGTACAAGAAACTCTTTCACCTGAACTACAAAATAGCCAATGATCTAGTGAAGAGAGAATTAGTAACTGGGCTAACTCAAATGAAGTTTACTTAAGAAGGGTTATGTCCAGCATGTTAACAAGGGAAACAAACGAAATCATCATTTGTTAGCGACAAAACCACAATGATCAAAGATCCAATTCAAATGCTTCACATCGATCTATTTGGTCCTGTCAATATCATGTCAGTATCAAATAAGAGATTTGCATTGTTCATTGTGGATAACTACACCAGGTATACTTGGGTCAAGTTCTAACATGCTAAATAAGATGTGCCTCAACAAGTCATTGACCATGTAAAGAAAGTGGGAACTGAGTCAGGGTCAGTGGTTAGAATTTTGAGAACAGAAAATGGAACTGAATTCAAGAATGTAGTTGTTGATGAGTTTCTATGTGGAGAAGGGCATCAACCATACATTTTCTGCCCCAAGGACTCCTCAACAGAATGGTGTAGTGGAAAGGAAGAATATAACTCTAATAGAAGCTACTAGAACAATGTTAGAAGAGATAAAAATTTCTACCTATTTCTAGGCTAAGGCAATAACTACTGCTTGCTTCACTCAAAATAGGTCTTTGATCAACAAGGCTCACAAAAAGACACCATATGAGCTAATGACAAGGAGGAAGCCAAACATCAAGTTCCTACATGCCTTTGTACTGAGGAACTTTGATGAGAACTTAGGAAAAGTTGACTCAAAGGCTAATGAAGCTATTTTTCTACATTACTCCCTGAAAACTAAGGCCTACAGGGTTTACAACAAAAGGCTCCAGGAAGTGATGGAGTCTATACATGTAACTTTTGATGATTAAGAAATTTTTGGACTTGAAGACCCTAGTTTTCATGAAGAGCTCAGATTTAAAATTAAAGATGATTCGGATGATCAAGAGAATGAAGCTGATGCGGCAAACAAATGAAGGAACTAACCATACCTGATGTCAATCCAACCATCCAAGAAGCCCCTTCAGTAGATAGAGTTAATTACCTGGACAACATATCAGATAACAGTCTATTAAGGGATAATCCATCAAGTAATGCACCATCAGGGGATAACTTTAACCCTGATTTAAGCACAAATTTGGGGGGAGTTTTCTCAAAAACTGGTAGCACAAACTTAGGGGGAGGAAATGATAATCATGCAAGCTCATCCAGACTCTCTCCTAAGACCAAATGGTCTAGAAGTCATACAACACATTTAATCATTGGTGATCCTAACCAAAGAGTGCAAACTAGGAAAACTTCATCTAATAAGTGCTTATATGCTTGTTTTCTTTCTCAAAATAAGCCAAAGAAATTTGAAGAAGCCATGCAAGATGCTGATTGGATCATGATTATGTAAGAAGAATTGAATCAATTTGAGAGAACTCAAGTATGGAAGTTGGTGGCTAAGCCTAAAGACATAACTATCATTGACACTAAGTGGGTATTCAAAAACAAGATGGACGAAGCAGACATTATTATAAAAAACAAAGCAAGACTGATGGCAAAGAGATATCTTCAAAAGGAAGGGATTGACTTTTATGAGACCTTTGCACCAGTGGCTAGACTTGAGGCTATAAGAATTTTCTTAGCTTATGCAGCACATTGAAACTTCAAGGTTTATCAAATGGATGTGAAAAGTTCATTTCTCAATGGGAAATTAGACCAGGGGGTGTATGCTAACAACCTCTAGGGTTTGAAAATTCTAAGTCTTCAAATCTTGTTTACAAACTAGAGAAAGCATTTTATGAACTAAAGAAAGCTCCTAGAGCTTGGTATGACACACTGTCTATGTTGTATGATATCATTTTTTGGATCCACTGATACTAAGCTGTGTGAAAACTTTTCCAAACTCATGCAAAGTAGATATGAAATGAGTTTAATGGGTGAACTATCTTATTTCTTGGGACTGCAACTTAAACAGGTCACTGATGGGATTTACATTTATTAGTCAAAATATGCAAAGAACTTCTCAAAAAATTTGAACATGAAGGACTCAAAAGTAGCAAAGACACCAATGGCCACAACAACCAAGATTGACCCTGATAAGAATGGAAAGAAAGTTGATTTAAAGAGTTATAGGCGAATGATTAGTTCTCTACTGCATTTGATAGCCAGTAGGCCTGATATTATATTTGCAACATATCTTTGTGCAAGGTATTAAGCCAACCCAAGGGAGTCCCATCTAATTGTTATGAAGAGAATCTTGAGGTACAACAACGACACAACTGAGTGGGGACTTTGGTATCCAAAGGAATCTGGTTTTGAATTGATTGGATATTCTGATGCTGACTTTGGATGATACAAAATTGATAGAAAAAGTACCACAAGGGGCTGTCAATTTCTAGGTGGAAGGTTGTATCTTGGTTCAACAAAAAACAACATTCAATATCAACATCTACTATTGAGGTTGAATATATTGCAACTGAAAGTTGCTGTGCACAAATCTTATGGATGAAAAATTAGTTATTGGACTATGGCCTAACATACAATAAGATTTCGATTTTATGTGACAACACAAGTGCCATAGCCATTGCTAAAAACCCTGTGCAACATTCTAAAACTAAACATATAGAAATCAGATATCATTTTATCAGGGAACCAATCATGAATGGGACCATATAGCTACATTTTGTACCAACACACAAACAACTGGTAGACATCTTTACCAAGTCTTTTGATGAAGTCACCTTCCACAATCTAGTGGGAGAGCTGGGAACGGTGAATTTTACAAAGTAAAAAGTTTGACAGATAAGGTGGTGAAATGGTACAAATGATCATGTGCTAATATGTTGGTATCTCTAATTCATCATGTTATTCTTTAATATTGAAATATCTGTATGTTTATATGTTCTATATATAATTAAATTTAAAAAAAAAACTAGGTTAGGGGTTGTGTTTGTAGTTTGGCTCATCAGGGGATATTCATCTTTCCATGATCACACAGGGGGAAATTCATTTTCCTTTGATAACACAACATAAGGGGATAATAACTAATCTCTGATGATGTGGTATCATGGAGTAAGAACTAACCCCTGATGATGTGGCATCAGTGTCTTTTGAAAAAGCTATTTATATGAAATTTCATAATCATTAACGACATACCAAACATTTAAACTCACTTTCTAACAATTGCTTGAGCTTTCTCTCTCTATGTCTCTCTCTTTTTCATAGAAATCCTAGTTTTCAATCTCCAACATTTTCAATGGCACCAAGAACTGCTTAACAACTACCAAGGAATCTAGTGGTTCCACAAACAAATTTTGTGGGCTTCTCTGACATTGATGAGGTAGATGCTTGTTTCAAACCAATGATGCACTATCTACTCAATTCAGAGTATAGCAAAGTCATCTTCACCAATGATAAGATGTCAGGTCAAAAAATATCACAACTCTGGTCGAGCACCAAGTTTATGCATTCCTCGACAAGGCCAGACATTGTCAAGGGGATCTTGTTCAAAATTTCTTTTGCAAAGGGTAAAATAACTCCCTCCAGAATTAATTATGCTCTGGGATTGCCTACACAATACTTTGTGGAAGTGCCTAGTGAAGCTAAACTATTGGAGTTCTTGAAAGAATTAGGCTACAACTCTTCAAACAATGTAGCTTTAAAGTTTAAAGATCTCAAGAGGGTGAACGTGAAAAGAAAGATCTCTTATCTCTTCAATACAATCACAAAGGTGTTCTCAGGTAAATCCTCTAACTTTGAGGTTATAACATCTTTAACTCTAAAAATTGCTTATGCCATTAACAAAAATATAAAAATAGATATACGTAAATTAATTTTTTTTTAACAAGTTAACAAAATGGTTAGTTATACTTCTAGGAAATTAGAAGTGTATTATGTCGGATTTTTATCCATGATCATCAAAGATCAATTACCTAATCTTTCTTTTAAGAATGATATAATTATACATAGTTATAAGCAAACAAAGAAATTATTCATAAAGATAATTAAGAAAGCTTATGCGGCAGAGCCCTTTGTACTTCCATCCCATATGGAACAAGTAATCATTACACCTTCTTCTCTTTTTCAACCTCATACTTCTTCTATTTCAACAACTATGGCTAAGATCACTACCACTTCTCAGCCTGCCCAAGTAGTATTACCATTTTCTACATAACAACATCTACTAAGGGGGAGCAAGGACAGAGAATGGTTGTCTTGGAGAAGTTAAAGAAGAAGAAGAAAGCCAAGAGAATGTCCCTAAACTGGACCAGGCAGTATCCTCCCAATAGGAAAACTGACCTTAATAATGAATCACACACATCTCTAGTTGTTGTTTGTCCCACAAGATGGATTGTAGAAGGGGGAGTTGAATACAAACCAAAAAATTCTTTCGAACTTTTGTGAGTTTAGTGAATATACTGTATTAAAAGTAGCGAAATTGAAAGAATAAAATATATCACAAGAGTTTTAGAACTTTTATAAATCAATGAAATATTACAAAATCTCACTGGTGTGAATGACCAGCTTCTAACAACTCTGTTGAAAATAACAGCTACACTCTAGAATATGATTTCTAGCTTCACTCAAGTTATGAAAACTTTCTTCTATTTCTCTATAATTTGATTACAGCTGTGATACGATCTAAGATAATATGAATACTAGTGTTTTTGTGTATCTCAGTGATATCTTGTTATCTCACAAGTATATTGTCTTAGCTGCTTCATGTCTCTATTTATAAACATAGCTTCCTTGTTCTCCAAGCTTCCATAGTGAGTTGCCTCCAAAAATATCTCTGATATTCTTTGGTAATTTCAGCTCTATCACATAACTTCTTCTTTTTGCATAACCTTCATTGAATGCCAACCTGTTATGTAACATTTCTAGTGTATCAACACACCAGCTCCCTCTTTTCCTCTTAGAGTTCCTATGATAAGTTATCTCTATAGTAAATAACTTATCTCTATGAGCTTCCTAGTTTTTGATTGGACCAACTTCCAAATTTTTCTCCTTCAAGTTTCTATAATTTATTTCTGCAGTTTTCACACAAGCAACTATTTATGCATGCTAGTGTATAAGTATGACTTATCTCCACATTTTACTTTATTAGTGTTCACACCTGCAATGTATAACTTATCTCCTTGAAGCTTCTTTGGTAGTCAATCTCTCCTTATTGGATCACCATCTATATTTTAATTCTACTACCTTTAAACTTGAATTAGTGAATTTGTGAACTCAGCTATGTGTCATCCCAGATGTCATTTTTAGTCTCTGATTATTTTATCCCCTGATGGACAGTCTCTGTTCATTAGTGGATATTTATCCCTTGGCGAACTGAACAATGGATATTTATCCCCTGATGATCTGTTTTGTTCATCAGTGGATATTCATCCCCTCATGCTTTTTTTGTTCATCAATGGATATTTTTTCCCTGATGCTCGAGCACTTGTTCTTCAGTGATAGAAATTTTTTTGATGACTTTAGCGATAGTTATTTTGAGTTTCGCGGTGTTGTTGATTTGCTCGATGACTTTGGCGATAGTCATTTTGAGTTTGGCGTTGTTGTTTGATTTGCCTGACAACTTTGGCGATAGGCAAATGACTTTGGTGACGGTCAAATCTTCTCAAGTCTACTTTGATGCAATGAAATGTCTTTGCCTTAGTCTCTGGTAGCTTCAACATTAGTCTTCAATGAGCAAACACTTAGTCTCTGATGAAAAAAAACTTAATCTCCGATGAACTAATTTTGTTCGATCAATTTTGACTTTTGTTGAACTCTCCAAATGCAGTTTTTGTAGTCTCTCATGCGTACCTGAAGACTTTGATGCTAGTATATGATAGAACACTGCTACAGGACTTGTACAATTACAAAATATAACAATTCTAAGTATTTATACATCATCATCAAATACTATTATTCCTAACAGTTGTTTCCTCCTAAAAGGACTCAGTTATTAAACAAAGTCCCTAACCAAGGATAGAGTTGAGTGAGGTACATACACTAGCCACAAGCCCTGATGAAACTCTCATCAGGGTCTCTGAGAGCACCTTGCAGATAACGGACACAATGAGTGCACACATAACTTCTTTTGATGGATCACCTCCTCATCCTGTGATTCCGCCAACACTCCCCTTTACACCTCTTCTTTCTCTTTCTTTACCTCAAATTTCTTCAGATGTTATGACACAAATGCTAAGTGTCATGACATCAGATCCTCCAATTTCTTATTTCATAGAGGAGTCCACTCGAAATGATTCAGTGATTGAGAGTCATGATCTGTTAATAATTGACTCTTTTATAAATGACCTAATCATACATGATCAATTAGGGGATATAGGAAACATTGTAAATACTTCCTCAATAAATACTTATACATCCTCAATTGTACATACACACAAATCTCCTTCCACTTCTTAACTCTCAACTATGGATTCTTTAATTGTAAGTGCTTTGTTAACATTATCCATAATTGATGAGATCACAGCCCATAGGAGCCTTATTAGGACAATTTTGAGTGAGGGTGAGAAAATATATAGTGAAGAGAGGCAAGGTCAACCCTCTTAGAGGACCTTAACAAAAGGAGAGACAGAGATTACTTCCTTAAAAGGAAATGAAAAAAGAGAAATAAAAAGTGATGCCTTAGAAGACATAGAAGAAGGAGAGCTTGAGGGAGATAAAGATGAGATCCTTATAAATAAAGGAAATAGAGAAAATTTAGATGATGTACATACATCTAGTTCTTCAAGTAGTGATAAAGATGACACTTCAATTGGTAATTTTTTACAACCCATGGGAGTTGATTTGTACTACCAACCAAACGAGATGTTATATACAATAAAACTTCAAAAATAGGAGCTCTCACGTGCCATAGATCCTGTCTTAGTCAAGATTCTAAAATCACAGATCATGCTAGGTTAGTCTATGGACGTTGAATCTCACAAAATACATACATTAGTTACAGAGAAAATACAAAATGTACAGACAGTTGTTGATTCTTTTGCCACCAGCCATTCTTTACTCCAATTTAGGAAGCTCACAGACAATGTTGACCAACAATTATATGCGTTCAACACCTGACTCATAAGCATGAAAACTCTGCAACTATCTATGGTTGACACTCTTCAACAAATTCTTTAAGGCACATGTAACTCTCAACTTCCACTTATGATGCTGTAAAAAAAGGGAAGAAATCTTCAAAGCCATCGTTAGGGGTTACTGTTGAGAAACCTACAAGTCAACCATCAGGGGATGTGACTGTTGCTCTTTCTTCACAACAAGCTCCAAAAGCTAAGGACAAGGGCAAGGGTATCCTGATTGAAGAATCCAAAAAGAAAACCCGTACTCATTTAGGACCCAAGCTAATTGGAGATGCCATGAAGAAAGCGCACTTTCCAACACCGGTTGAAGCCCTAATTGATGGGAAAGTGGAGCTTATCTTTCCTCAGGACAAGAAATTGGTGGAAGTTGATGCACTCTATGCACATCAATATCAACAGGAGGAGGAGATGGCTGCGGAGAAGGAGAAGGAAGAAGAAGAAAAGAAGAAAGGAAGAAAAGAAGTAAAGAAGTGTCAAGACAAGAACCTCCATGAAAACTCAGTCCAAGCAATCTAAGCCCCTTAAAGGTGCATCAGGTGATAAAACAAAGAAAATCCAACATTTCCTATTGCTAAAACTTTGAAGGATGATAGACAAAAGAGCCTGACATTTATGCACTCCATAAAAAGCATAAATGTCAGGGTAAAGAGCAACAAAGAAAAAATAATTGTCATCCTGATGAAAAGTAAGTCGGAGTTTATAGTCACTCTTGACTGGTTTAGGAGAATGGATGTTGAGTAACTAGCACTTATCAAGAAAATAGTCCCAGATACAACAGTGTTAAAATAAAGACTTGAGGGGGGTAATTGAGAAGCTAAGGAAAGCCATCAACGACAACAGAAACTTGTCCACAGCCATGGGGAAACCATTGAAGCTATACTACATAACAACTGATGGGCAAGAATACTTTCATTAGCTCTGGTTTCCTCCATCTCCTTCAATTCCTTCTTTACAAGCAGGATTTTGAACCAAGCCAAACTAGAGCTAATGATGGGAATTGATCTTGTATAGTGTTGGTTTTGACATCATCATTAGTGTGCCAATTAAATTTATGGTTATCAAATTGATAATCATAAATAGGGGGAGATTGTTAGGTTTAATGTTGAGAATGATGATGATGTATTTATTATGCAGTTCCTTTAATAAATGTAAACTTGTAAATACTCAAGGTTGTTGTCATACCTTAGGATATTTGTACAAATAAGTATTCACTGATGGACAACTTAGTCAATCAAGGAATAGTGGGCATCACACTAGGCAAGTCATCAGTGGATATCCCAAGGACTTGATAGTTTCAGGGAAGGTCCGATTGTACTTAAGAAGTCAAGTATTCCGCACATCAGACATTTAAGGTAAAGCCAACAAAGTATTACTTATGAAAAATGTTAGTGCACAAAAAGGCATTAGGGAATAGCTTGACTATCAGGGGAAACCATTTGGGGATAACTTGACCGTCATGGGATACTCTTAGGGGATACCTTGACTGTCAGGAGAAGCCATCAGAGTATAGTCTGTCCATTAGGGAATACCGTTGAAAAAGAAACATGTCTTGCACATGAGTTCTTAATCTGTTCTCCTATATATATAAGAGTTGTTACACGAAACCAAATAACTAACACACCAGAGAAAAGATTTGCAATAGTTCTTGAGAGTAATATTCAAAGAGAAAAACGTAGCTAGTATGTAAGAAAAGAAGCTGTAAACCTTTACAGATTTGTAGCTGTTTAATGAATTTGTGATTATATAGATTCCCAGAAAAACAGAAGTTATAATACAACTATTTTAACTTGAATTTTTGTGTATTCATATTAAATATCTCTATTATTTTTCTAAATATTATAGTTATTCCAGTTTGTTCTTGTTATGTTTTTGAAGAACGAAAAAGTTGTGGTGTTTGTATTTAATCGCATTTTCTACAAACATTTTAGCTTATATTGTTCTAATAGCATGCTTACAAGAAATTTTGAATTTATATCTAAACCATTTTTTGTTGCATATGTTTTGTAAAAAGCTATAGCTTCATCAACCAAATAAAAATTTTGACCTAAAAATGGTACAAAATTTTTCTCCTCATCAATATTTGTATTATTAAAGTTATTTTACTGATCATTTTGTTCTTCTTCCTCATCAAAATTATTTTGTTTGCTTATTTCGTTTTGTTGAGAACTACCACCAATATTGTAATTACCTTGTCTAGCTATAGATGTAAAATATAATTCAATGATAAAATTAAAAGAAAGACATCAAGAAAATGTACCAAGATAAAATGGATGAGCTCAGACTATGCAAGCGAAGGAAATACTACGAAATGAAGAAAGAATAGGTGTGGAGGTAGAGATTCTTGAAACCTTCAAATACCCTAATATTGATTAATATTGGGGAGGTTACTCTGTGATGTCATCCACGCCACTAAGAGTGAGGTGCTCTCTTGTTTCATTTAAGATATCGCCACTAATAGTGACGTGAGTAAAAATAAATTTTTTATTACAATCGTTGGATGGTTAATTCAATGGTTTTTGTTGCATTATTTATGAGAGAGTCATAACTAACACAAGTTATGAATAATCCCATATATATATATATTATTGTATATTGATGTCTAATAACATATTATTTGATAATTAAAGAATTAACAAATATAAATAATGAAAGTTTAAATATTATTATTTTTATTTTGATTAACTTTATATTAGAAAATCTGATATATACAAGATAAATAGAAAATTTGTAATGTATAATAAGTTATGGATGATTGTGTAAAATAGAGAATTTTGTAAGTAAAACCGGTGTAAATAACCGTAGGAGGCCATGACTTTGTCAACAATCACAATCACTATCTTTGATATGTAAAATTCCGTGCAGCAAAGGAAAAATGGTAGTATTCCAAGAGTGACTCTTCTATCCTGGGGCCATCGATGTATAGGCAAAGGCGGACAGCAGCTAACCGTGTCATTTATTTCAAGAATCAGAGATTTTCATCTTCTTTAATATTTTTAAGATTAAAATTGTATAAATCGCATTTATTACTAATTATTAGTCATATTATTATGTACTATAAAAACACTATATTTCTTGTGTTCTGTGACAACCCAAAGTTTAGATTGTACTCCGTAATAAACTTCTAAATAAGTTTTGCAAATTCTATTACAGAGTAGTTTTTAACGGTACAAGAATTTTTATGTTATAAAATCAAATGAGTGAACAATTATAAAAACAATTTTATGGTGTCACAGTTTAGGCTCTGTTTGTTTTAAAAAAAATCATTTTTCAAAAGATATTTTTTGGAAAATGTTTTTTGAGGAAAACATTTTCTGAAAAAAACATTTTTTAGAAAAATACTATTGAGGAAAATATTTTCAGAAAAAAATATTTTTCAGTGTTTGATTGATGATATGAGAAGGATACTAAAAATTTGACTCTTTTGTTGTTGGTATTATTATATTATTACGATGATTAATGCTGATGATCATTTTATTTTAATATATATCCTTGTTTTCTATAATTATTATATTATTATCTTATTTGTTTATAAGATATTATTTATTTGTAAAAAATTAAATTTTTTATACTAATTCATTATTTATTAATTATCACTTATTATGAATAATTATTTTATTTTATTTTTTATATGAAATATTCTATATTATTATATAGACTGTATTTATTTAATAGTAATTTATATTATTATGTTATTTTATATCATAATTATTATTATGTTATTAATAATTAAATATATATAGTGATAAACAACTTCACCAACTTCTTCGGAAAATATTTTCTTCTTTTGAACACCATAAGTTATTTTTTGAAAAAACTTATTAAAGTACAAAGGAATTAGAAAACGTTTTCTTTTCTTTTTATTTTCCGTAAACGTCAGAAACAAGATAAAACATTTTTCGAAAAATATTTTTACCTAGCAAACAATGAAAATACGTAAAATGTTTTTCAGATTATTATTTTTTATTAAACAAACGGAGTTTTAACTTAGAGGGAAACAAAATCTAATCACATCGTGAAAATACTATACTTATGTGTGTGTATGTATATATATATATATATATATATATAAAGAAATAAGTGATTGTTCATATATGTTATCCCATATATATACGTGTCTTAATTTCTGATCTTGTGGACATGGTATCTTAAATAGAACTAATATATTTTAGAGCGGATACAAGAGTAACTTTACTTCAAGTATTTAACAATCTTAGAAATAAGTTAAAACAAAAATAGAATAAACATGTGATCTATCAACATCAAATACTATTTTTTTTTTAAAATTTGATATACGTTTTGATTTTTTGAGTCAAATAATAGTAAATTTAATTTCAAAATTAATATATTTGATAAAAGTTTTAGATTAAAATTATACTGCTATCAAAACTTCTTATTATATACCATAAAATTATAATAATTATATCAAATAAAGCCAACTAAATTAACACTAATTTTGAAGTTAAATATAGGTACTCAAAAAATCAACTAAACACTAATTTTGAAGCGGAGGATATTTCCAACTTAATAACAATAGTGCAGAAGGCAGGTGTCACACGCATTGCATTGATAGAGTAATAGAATTTTAAGCAGTTCGTTATTCCTATAAATACCCTTTTTCCTTGCTTCAGATTCTCTCACCAATTTCTAAAACAGCCAAGTATAATCTTTTCTAAACAAGAAGATGGACTTCCACAACATACCAATGCTTACATTTCTCACTACCATCTTATTTCTCCAACATTCATCCAGAAATATTCTACCTTTAGCCGAGTCCATAACTACCCCGAGTATTGTCACTGACAAAGAAGCCTTGCTTTCATTTAAATCTCATATAGTAATGGATCCTCCTAATGTTCTATCGACATGGGATGATAACTCATCCCCCTGCAACTGGACTGGAGTTTCATGCAACAAATTCGGGCAAAGAGTTGTCGGGCTTGATCTCTCTGGTCGATCCTTAGTAGGCCCTATAAGTCAACATATTGGCAACCTTTCCTTTCTTCGTTCTCTTCAGCTTCAGAACAACAGACTCATAGGACCACTTCCCGATCAAATAGGTAATCTTTTTCGTCTACAGGTACTCAATTTGAGCTACAATAGTATAGAAGGTGTTGTCCCCAGAAACATATATGGTTGCACAAAGCTACGGATCCTTGACTTGATGCAAAATGATATATCAGGTCCAATTCCTGACGAGTTTAGGAACCTCACAGAGCTTCAAGTTCTGAACTTGGCCCGAAACCACCTTTCTGGTCGAATCCCTCTAAATATAGTTAACATTTCGTCCCTTACTATGATAAACTTGGGCACTAATACACTAGGTGGCGCGATACCTCCTGAATTGTCTCGTCTTAAAAGTCTCAGACATCTTGATCTCACCATAAATCATCTCACTGGCACCGTTCCTTCCTCCATATACAACATGTCCTCACTAGTTTCTTTAGCCCTCGCATCTAATGATTTGTCGGGAGATCTTCCCAACAACGTTGGAACCACACTTCCCAATCTTCTACTGTTCAACTTTTGTATCAACAAGTTCACCGGTACTATTCCAGGGTCTTTGCACAATCTCACAAATATACAAGTTATACGAATGGCACACAATAATTTGCACGGTGAAGTACCACCAGGGCTTGGAAACCTCCCGTATTTACAAATGTATAATATTGGGTATAATAAGATTGTTAACTCTCGTAAGAATGACCTTAGCTTTATTGATTCTTTAGCAAACAGCACCCGCCTGAACTTTCTTGCCATTGATGGAAATCTTCTTGAGGGTCCTATCCCAGAATCCATAGGAAACCTTTCAAAAAGTCTTGCAAAACTTTACATGGGGTGGAATCAGTTTTCTGGTAGCATACCCCCCTCAATCAATCAACTTACTGGACTAGAGTTGTTTAATATAAGTTACAATTCGATCTCTGGGGAGATTCCACCAGAATTAGGCCAGTTGGGAGAACTGAAGAGTTTGGTACTTGCAAGAAATCGTTTGTCAGGTAACATCCCAAGTTCATTGGGTAGTCTCCAAAAGCTGACTAATTTTGATTTATCCGGAAATCATTTGGTGGGAACCATTCCATCAACTTTCGGGAACTTTGAGAATCTTCTTGCAATGGACTTGTCAAATAATTTGCTTAATGGGAGCATACCCAATGGTATTCTCAATCTCCCAAGTTTAACCACTTTTCTGAATCTTTCGAGGAACTTCTTGGGTGGCCCTTTGCCTCAAGAAATCGGAAAATTACAAAGTGTTGCTTCTATTAACCTCTCTGACAATCTACTAACGGGTAACATTCCGAACTCAATTAGCAGTTGTAAGAGCTTAGAAGAATTGTTGTTGGCCAAAAACAAGTTGTCAGGTGGTATTCCAGAAACTTTAGGTGAATTAAAAGGTTTGGAAATTCTTGATCTTTCCTCA
Source organism: Centella asiatica (assembly GCA_014636745.2). Taxonomy (NCBI): domain Eukaryota; kingdom Viridiplantae; phylum Streptophyta; class Magnoliopsida; order Apiales; family Apiaceae; genus Centella; species Centella asiatica. Next base: position 59,639,069 of record CM025786.1, read on the forward strand.
AACCAACTATCTGGATCAGTCCCTTCTGGCCTGCAAAAGTTGTTAGCACTACAATTATTAAACATCTCATTCAATAATCTGGAAGGTGAACTTCCAACTGGTGGTGTTTTCAAAAATCTATCACAAGTTCATTTTGAAGGGAACCGTAGGCTTTGCAAGTATTCTGAGTGTAAAAACACGCGTGGTCTTTCAAGAAAGCAGATAATCTTAATGTGTATAACAATCATTACAGCTGCTATAGTTGTAGTATGTCTCATCACCGGCATTTTGTTCTACACTCAAAAATGTAAAGCAAAAATTATGGAAACATCAAACTCCTTCAAAGGGGAGCATCAAATGGTCACATATGACGAGCTTCGTCTTGCAACTGGAAATTTCAGCCGAGAAAATCTGTTGGGGCAAGGGAGTTTTGGATCTGTTTACAAAGGGTGTCTCAGAGAAGGGATGGAGATCGCAGTTAAGGTTATTAGTAATGAATTTGACAGATCATGGAAGATCTTTCAGGCGGAATGTGCTGCTCTGAGGCATGTGAGGCACCGCAATCTTGTCAAACTAATAACCTCATGCTCAAGCATTGATATCAAGAAAATGGAATTTCTTGCTCTGATTTATGAGTTTATGAGCAATGGGAGTTTGGATGATTGGATTACGGGGAAAAGAAAAAAGGCACATGGAGAGGGTCTAAATATTTTTGATAGACTGAATGTTGCTATTGATGTTGCATGTGGCATAAATTATTTGCACCATGACTGCGAGACTCCTGTGGTGCATTGTGATTTGAAACCAAGCAATGTTCTTTTGGATGATGACTTGACTGCAAAGATAGGCGATTTTGGGCTTGCAAGTTTGTTGATTGACAGAACTGAGGATCAATCTCTCAGCTCTACACATGTTCTCAAGGGATCCATTGGATACATACCCCCAGGTAATCAATAAGAATTGTAAAAGCTAGTTAAAATATTTAGAATAGTTCATATATATATATGTGTGTGTGTGAGTGTGTTCGCATCCGTGCGTGTTCAAAATTTGAGACTAATTTTAATTATTAAATTAAAAAAATTTGAAATTCCTCAAATTTAGAAAGTAAAAATTTTATTTATGTTTTGAAATCAATAAATACCAAAGCATTCGTGTCCTTCACTTGGAAAAGGGTATGGGCCTCCTATGGCACTTCATTCTAATGTAACATTAATTAGATTTACTCTTCGCCTATTCTTCTGATAAATAACGGTAGGCAAGGAGAGGAGATAATCTTATTTTTGTGAGAGAAGAGGACACAATAGAGATATAAAATCTGGACTTTATTGCTTCAGGACTTTAGTACAAAAATGCACAAGACATCTCTTTATATAGTACTACAAATGACTTGCAATATTCTTGAGCTAATGACCAGCAACTAGGTAGACATCTCAGAATACTATTAGACTTTTCTGAATACAATGAATTTATCAATAGATAATTCTAGAACTTTCAAACCAATACATGAATTTAGACCATAACTGAATTTTGGTTTAATTTTCAACATCTTCAACACTCCTCGAATTTTATTTAACAGTCCTTCCTAATCCATGTAACTTGGTTGATAGAAAATTGCATGTTAAGTTAGTTGTACAATAACTTAATTACATTCCAATTAGTTTTATATGTCAATTTCCTCTAAGTTACTTCGCAAAAAAATATTTCCTGAAAGTTGATTTGAAAAGTTACTTTCTGGAGAGTGATTATATGTTCGATTCGGCAAACTTAACGGCTTGTAGAACTAGAGACCTCATTTTTATTAAGATTCATTCTTTGTGTTTAACAATTAGCTCCTATCACATATTTATGCATGCAGAGTATGGCATAGGAAGAAAACCGTCCATTGCAGGAGATGTGTATAGCTATGGCATAATGTTGCTTGAGCTTTTCACCGGGAAGAAACCGACTCATGGTGAATTTACCGGAGTTATCAGCCTAAAGAAATGGGTTGAAAAAGCTTTCCCTGCAAATTTGGAACTAGTGTTGGATCATGAGTTGCTTCAGAAGATTGAAAAAAATAGCCACGAAGATGATGATGATGATGATGAGCTTATTCTTAGCCGAGAGGCGCAAGTTCATTGCCTGACGTCTGTCATTGGAGTTGGGCTATCATGCAGTGATGATTCTCCTGATGATCGTATAAGCATGAGAGAAGCTCTTCGAAGACTTCAATGTATAAGAGACTCTGTTCACAAACCTGATTTTGTTAAGAAAGTCAAATCTTGAGAAACTGGTTGAACGAATAAAATAGTGGTGTCTTACTTTTGTTGTTACTGCTTAATAAAGTTACCTTTGAGGAAGTAAATTGTGCTTCTTTTGGATGATAACAGATATTGAAAAGCACTCGAGTATTTCCTCCATTCAAAAATAGAATTTTTTTTATTTTAATGTAATTCTATTTTTGAAGTGCAACAATTTCATTTGTAATATTAATTTGTAAGAATATAAAACCATAAATATTTGTGTTTATGAATAATCATTATACCTCATATACTTTACCATATTTTAGTTCAAATTAGATCGTTCAGAGTTTTCCTTTGCATATATATATATATATATATATATATTACTCATTGGAATGAGAATGAGAATGAAATTAAATTAAAGAAGAAAAATCAACGGTGAAAGAGTAGAATAACAAAAAATGGAGTGAGCTTAAAATGAAAATCATGTTAGTATTTGAATGAGTAATACCACCTAAAAGGCAAAAAATGGTCATTCCAACCCTTATTATATATTTCATTCCAAACTTCTTTTATTTTTATTTTTATTTTTATTTTTTGTGTCATCTTTCTCTTCTACCACTACTCTTTCTTCTTTAAATTCTTTCAATTCACATTATCATTTCAACGTGTAACCAAGCGCAATAATACAAAATCTCTATTTATCTCTTACATCAAATTCTCTAATATATGGTATACCGCAATAAAATAGTAATATTTTAAACTTCTAACATTTATATTTGTTAATTTTTTATTAATAAATAATATGTTATTCTACACTAATATATTATTGTGCGCGCGCACACACACACACACACACACATATATAACATTTATATATAATAATTATAATATTAATATTAAAATATCAATTCATATAGCTTATGCATCTCTTATAACTTACTTCACATCATTGGATCAATAATCTGATGGTTGAAAAAAAAAAGAAACAAATTTTCCTATACCGCCACTATTAAAGGTGCCCACACGACTAATAGTGGTGTGTATGAAAAATAATTGTGATTCACGCCACTATTTGTGGTGTAGATTGAAAAAACAATGAACCTTCTACTTGAAAAATAATATACTGTCCACTATTAGTCAGTATTAGGGTTTTTTCAGATTTCAGAAAACTCCGTCTCCTCACCTCATCTTACTTCGTCTAAGTTCTTCCTTTCTTGCATAGTCTGAACTCATCTATTTTATCTTGGTATGTTTTATCGATACCTTCCTAAAATTTTAACATTGAATTAATTTTTGCATCTATAGCTAGACAAGATAATTACAATGTTAGAAGTAGTTCTCAATCCCAACGAAACAACCAACAAAATAATTTTGATGAGGAAGAAGAACAAAATTATTGTTGCACCCCTGCTTATATTATCCTTGCTTAAACTTTTATTATTCAAAATATATAAGAATTGATGATGTAATATAGTCCTTGCTTATATGTTGTAAAAGGACTTAGAAAAATATCCAACATGTTAGGTGGATATAACTTGTAGTTAGGCAAGGGGCTTTGATCACCAGTGAAGACTGCTGAATTAATAAGCCTGCTAAAGGATTCTAAAGAAATGAAGAATTTTCCAAGTATAGTCCTGCTTAGAATGGAAATAAGCAAGGACTTTAGTAAGCAAGATCCTTTGCTTATCAAAGTAAAGATTGTCAGAAAAGTTATCTTTACCCCTGCTTAGTTAACTTCTAGGAAACTCTTCTGAAAGACACTAGAAGACAGAACAACGGCTAACTTTTTGAACTAAGCAAGGACTGCTGTAAAGGTACAAGTCACATCAAGGATAGTACACTCCAACGGATCTATTTCAAATTCCTAACGGATAGATTTTCTGGAGGAGTATAAATAGGAGTCATAAATTTCATTTATGACTAACCTCCAACCAACTGAACAACCAAACTCTGACATCTTAAAGACTTCAGCAAGACATCATAACGCTTGAACAAGTGCTATCAATCTGCTCAACTAAGGAGCAATCTACTTGAAGATAGCAAGCAAGATTTTCTCAAATCTGCTTAAGAGTCTGTGTGATTAAATTGGACTAAGTGTCCTCCTGCTAAGTTGGTCTAAGTGACCTATTGTAAATTGGACTAAGTGTCCTCCTGTTGTTTGTTTTGTGTGAACAAAGTTCTAGTGATAGCCTTCTCAAGTAAAAGAGAAGAAGAGTGGAGTAGCCTTAGTCTGAACCACTATAAAAATTCTATCTCTACTCCTGCTTATCTTTCATATTGCTTAGTTGCTTTATTTATGCTTTGCTTTGGTCTTTGCTGAACTCTCTTAGCAAAGACTTACTATTTTTACTACCTCTAGCCATTAACCTTTGCTACAAAAACTAAGGGGTACTTTGCTTAAACTAATTCCGCTGCTAAACTTTTTTAAAATATAAGAAACTCCTTTTTAAGCAAGAAGTATTTTAAATCTGTAAAGTTTTCTAAGCAAAACTTAATTTTGAAAAACACTATTCAACCCCCCCCCCCCCCCCCC
>CM025786.1:59643905-59714256 GCA_014636745.2 Centella asiatica
TACCCCCCCCCCCCCCCCCCCCCCTCTAGTATTTTTACCCTTTGGGACCTAACAAAAATGATCAGCAAAATAACTTTAATAATACAAATGTTGATGAGGAAGAAGACATTGTACCATTTTTATGTCAAATTTTTAATTCAGTTGATGAAACTAAAGGTTTTTATAGAAGATATGCTACAAAAAATTGTTTTGAGATAAAAATTGAAACTTCTCGTAAGCATGCTACTGCGTACAGGACAAATAGGTACAAGATATCTTTTTCTCCATTTACAGGGGTTAATCATCACTGAGGATTGATTTTAGATATTTTGCATTTCTAAGAGATAAGACTAAGGATATGTTTGTATGAGTTATGGAGCCATGACTAGAAGCGATAGAATACAAGGCACCTCTTACAATCATCACTGATCAGGACAAAGCAATATCAAATGCAATTGCAAAGGTATTCCCCAATGCACATTATATTTTATGTCATTGGCATATAAATCAAAAATTTCCTGAAAAATTGCATATTATTTATGAAAATAATCCTACATTCAGTGATGATTTTAATAGATGTATTTATTCTAACTTTGGATGAGTTTGAATCTCGATGGAATGAGATAACTTACATGATCATGAGTGGCTCAAATTAATGTATGCAATCAAAGTAAAATGGATAGATGCATACTCTAAGAGGTATTTTGTTGTAGGTATGACAACCACCGGTAGGAATGAGTCAATGAATAGTTTTTTTTTTATGAATATATGAATTGTAAAACATGACTTGAAGAATTTTTGTGGCCAAATCTCAAGAGGCAATTGTAAAACAATTCAAAAGGAAAGTTGACCATATAACTATTCATCGGAAGCGAAATTTGGCCACAAAATTTGAAATTGAGTAATATGCTTCTAAAATTTATATCAGAGAAATCTTCAAGAAATTTTCAGAAACAATTATTAGATTCTATGATGTTTAGGGTTGTTAAGAACCAAAATACAAATTCAGACGAAGTTTGTAAGTTATACCATGTGTTCAAAGAAGAAAATGCATATCACTACATCATTGTCAAAAACACTGTTGATGAGAGCTTACATTGCAGTTGTCAAATGTTTGAACATGCAAGTATGATTTGTTCTCACTTGTTAAGATTTTTACCAAAACAAAAAGTGTTGGGATGATACTTGCAACCCTCATAAATTCGTGATGGACAATCAACGTCAACAAAATTTATGTACAAGAACCGCATATGGCCACACAACAAAATGATATCGTTAATGAACTAGCTTTGTGCTTTGCTAGTTGGTGCAAAAAGTTAATGGGATTGACAGTCAGCAGAGCAGTTTTGGCTAGGGGTTATCAACATGTATTTTAGATGTGTGATACACATGAATATGTGTGATACACATGAATCTCTTGTAGATGCATATGATCCAGATGAGCAAATTTAGCCAGAATGATGAATAAATTCTACCTCCTATCACATCTCAAACAAAAGGAAGAAAAAAAGAAAAAAAAGAATCAAAAGTGGAATAGAAATTCGTGGAGGTGCAAGAAGATGAAGAAAATGTGCAATTTGTAAAGAATACACAAACCACGATAAAATAAATCATCATGCAATCATGCAAGCGAGACAAAAATCACAAACATCATGAAATGAAATTATGATTGTATTGAAATTTATTTTTATGATTTAGCAAAAAAATGAGTGGATAAATGATTTATTTTTGCATTGTATTAAGGGAGAAAATATTGTTCCATTTGTAGTCCCTTTGTATTTTGTTTTGGTTTATTTAATAATTTTGTGGATTTGTAAAATCTTAGTAAAATACTGGAGTATATCAAAGGTTTGAAACTCATTGATGGAATTCATTCCTTGGTGAATATCAACAGATATTGCATCAACATATATTAGTTTATCATTAGATAATATTAGTTTATAATAATCTCTAAATGACTATATAATATCCTCTATAATAACAATTAATAATTATTATGCAATTTTAAAGTTTAAAAATACATAATAAATATCAAAGGTATGAAACTCATTGATTGAATTCATTATATTAGTTAATCAACAGATATTGCATCAAAATGCTAGCTAGGACTAAAGAAAAAAAATTCTTAGAAAGAGCAAGAAACGAGTACCAAAACATAAAAAGGAAAGCCCCTAGGCTTAGTAGGACAAACCCCTGAGAAGCCAACGAAAGACTAGACTAAGCTAAAAGAGTAAGAAGCAATATCTACTGATGCCTAAACTATTTGCTAAGGACAAAATTATCAACTAAAGCATCAACCAACGGAGGATAAATTGTCCACTGATGAAGAAACCCTCAGCTGATGCCTATATCACTAGAGGATAAAATAGTTGTAGATGAAGCAAAATATTTGTTGATGCCTAAATTATGTGTTGATGGCAAAATTATGCGCTGAAAATCATCCGCTAGAGGATAAATTATCCACTGATGAAGAAAACCACGAGGATAAAATAGTTGCTGATGAAGCAAAATATATGTTGATGCCTATATCATCGGAAGATAAAATAGCTATTGTTGAAGCAAAATATCTATTAATGCTTATATTATCTACTAATGGCAAAATTATCTACTAAAGCATCAACCATTAGAGGATAAATTATCCACTGATGAAGAAAACCTCTGTTGATGCCTATATAGTTAAAGGATAAAATAGCTACTGTTGAAGCAAAATATTTGTTGATGCCTAAAATATCTGCTAGTGGTGAAATTATCTGTTGAAGCATCAACCATCAGAGGATAAAATATCCACTGATGACTAAAGTATTTACTGATTCTAATCATCCAAGGATGAGATATCCACTGATGGCTAGACCCATAAGACCACTGCAGACCAAGATAGTCGTTGAAAAGAAGTCCAAATTATCCATTGAAACTTCACCGACCAGTTGAAGACTAAGAACCCCATGTAAAATCTGTTGTTGCTTAATTCATCGGAGGATAAGATATCCACTAATGATTGAAACCAGATGAACCCCCCAAAATCCAGAACATCCACTGAACAATGTCCTCCGATTACCATTCTTCAGTGCTGGGTAGTTTTAGAAAATTATAATAACCAGTTCCTAAAACATAAAAAATAATTGCTTAGCTTGTGGAATTTTTGAGAGCTATGCAATTTACTTTTTACTATATTAACACAGTCATAGGCCAAGTAACTTGCTGGTGTAGAGGCTCCATGATGCAGCCGTGCATTCCTCTCACTCCAGATCTTGTAAACATAGACTGAGAGAACAAGACACTTGAAGTAGGACAAAAATTTTGGATTTGTGTCTAGAATACAATCTTCCGGAGCATGATCCCAGCTTCCTTCCCATAAGATGCATTAGCTTTTCTAGGATCTCACAAGAATACCTACAAGGAAGAAACAAGTGATCCATGGATTCATCAAAATAATTGCAATAAGTAGGGGAGAATATAACCTGGAAGAAGCTGGTTGTGGAGAACCAGCTAGAGAATGAAGGGGAAGCGAGAGATACTGATTGGGTGACAAGTTATCTCCCAAATAGGATTTTGGGGGCTTCTAAGTGTGATAGAGTCCTAAATGTTGCTGACTTTGATTGTGTTGATGTCAAGCTCATTCCAAAGGATGTTATTTGGGTGGTTTGGGCAGATAGGAATTGCAGCAAGCTTATGTTTAAAATGAAGGAAAATCACATGGTAATTCGCTGGTAGGCACCATTGGTCACCAGAAATGATGGAGCTCACATGGGAGTTGAAATCTAAGTTTAATTCTTGGACAAGAAGATTGGATGGACTGCAACATATAGGGGCCAAATCACACCATGGGTCTTACCATAGAAGAAATGACTCACCATTTCCTAAGACCTATTTTAAGTACTTAAGGGCCAGGGGGCTTGGGTTTAGAATTTTTCGCCAACTCCCAGAGTAGTTAGAAAGGATTTTAGAAGTCCAGAACTTGCATTTTCCCAGGAGTGTGCTCCGAGACTACTCTACCCAAAGATTCTTGGAGCTTGGATTAATTAAGGAGAGAAGGAGGTGAAGCTATTGTGCATTTTTTTTATTCCTCCACTTTTTTAATCCCAAGTCCTCCTTCCTTGAAAGGGAGGGAAATGGTAGACCAAGCTATCCGAGAAAAGTTTGTTCCCTTCTAGAGAAAGGACACAAGTAATTTGTCAATTTTCCTTGCAACAGATATGGTAAAGAGGAAAACTCTACTCTAGTAAGTTTTGCTAACAAACATAACCGAGTAGATAAGTTGTCTCCTACCTATAAAGGATAAGAATTTGTTAGTCCATGAATTTATTTTCTTTGTAATGAGCTAGATAAGGGGTTTGCAGTCAGAGGCTGAAAGCTTTTTGGAGATAAGTGGGACGTCTAAGAACTTGACAGGCCTATTTGTGACTTGTATTTGAGAGAGATGCAGGATCTCTTGCAAATGTTCAGGCTTCATATTTGAGCAAAATAGCTGACTTTAGCCGTATTTCTTTGAAGACCAAAGAGGGATGAGAACATATCCATTGTATGAAGGAGGATTTTTACTAAAGGTACATCACCTTTGCAAAAGAGCAAGAGATCGTTAGCAAAGATGAGGTGGGAGATTTTTCTAGCTTTCCAGTGGTGTGAGAAAAAAGGATCATAAGTTTCCTTTTGCTAGCTCCCCCCTTTGCCTCAGAACTAGCCACACAGGGAGCCATTGACTTTAATTAAAAACATGGTCATACAAGATTTTATCTAGCCAACAAATTGGGTAGGGAACTTCAACAGCTCCAAAGTATCAAAAAGAAGCTGCTAACTGACCGAGTCAAAAGCTTTAGGAAGGGAAATTTTTAAAGAACATCTAGGTGGGCCTTCATTCCTGTGATAACCTCACAATAACTCCTCAACAATTATAATATTTTCACCAATTTTCCTGCCCTTAACAAAGGCAGCTTGTTTTGAAGAGACCAGGCTTAGGAGGACCAGTTGTAGGCAGTTACCAAGAATTTTAGAGATACATTTGTAAAGTGTCTTATAGTACAAAATTTGCCTGAAGTCTCCCATAGCAGTTGGATTCTGAACCTTTGGGACTAGAGCAATAGTAGTTGCATTAACCTCTCTAAGCATCTTACCATTGTTAAATAAATGTAGCACACTTAGTAAAGTCATCCCTAACAATTTCCCATGTCTGGAGAAAGAAATTAACATTAAATCCATTGGGTCCAGGGGATTTGTTCTTTTTCATACCCTTTAGAGTATTGAATACCTCATCAACCTAAATGGGGTTAACCAATGGATGTGCCAGGTCCTGAGATAAGGATTTAGATATGAAGCTCTATAAATTCTCTTTCCCACGGTAGGGGCCTTGAGATATACCCAGAAGATCCTTATAATAATCCACTACTTCCCTCATTATATCATCTTGGTCATGGAGAGAATTACCATATTTATCAGTAATCATAAGGATCTTGTTTTGGTTCCATCTACTTTGTAGTTGTGCAAAGAAAAACTCTAGTTCTTGTCCCCATAATTAAGCCATTGAATTCTTGACTTTTACTTAAGGATTTTTTTTCCTCATTTTCCATAGCAGCCTTGAGAGTTGCAAGGAGAGCCTCTTTTGTATCAATTTTTGACTAGTTGATATCTTATGGAGAATTTTGTAATAGTAGTTAGAAATCAAGGAAGTCCTTCCTTGCCTTTACCGAGGAAATCGAGTTCTTCTGATGGTCTAAGTTTAGCTTGATTAGCCCTTTTTTGTGAACCTCATTTTTTTAGCAAGAACAAACATAGGGGATGCCACAATCAAGCCCTTTTTAATGTCAGCAACTATTAGTTCATCGATAGATAATATTAATTCAGCAGCAGATACTATATCAACAAATATTAGTTCATCAAAAGATAATATTAGTTCATCACAATCTCTAAATGACTCTATAATAACCTCTATAATAACAATTAACAATTATTTACAATTTTAAAGTATTAAAAATACATAATAAACATCAAATGTTTGAAACTCATTGATTGAATTCATTCTATTAGTTCATCAGCAGATTTTACTTCATTAATAGATACTGCATCAACGTATATTACTTCATCAGTAGATAATATTAGTTCATCAATAAATAATATTAGTTCATCACAATCTCTAAATGACTATACAATAACCTCTATAATAACAATTAATAATTATTATGCAGTTTTAAAATATTAAAAATACATAATAAATATCGAAGGTTTGGAACTCATTGATTGAATTCATTTTATTAGTTCATCAGTAGATATTTCATCAACATATATTAGTTCATCAACACATATTAGTTCAGCACAATCTCTACATGACTATATAATAACAATTAATAATTATTATGCAATTTTAATTTATTAAAAATACATAATAAATATCAAAGGTTTGGAACTCATTGATTGAATTCATTCTATTAGTTCATGAGAAAATAATATTAATTTATCAATAGATAATATTAGTTTATCATAATCTCTAAATGATTATATAATAACCTCTATAATAACAATTAATAATTATTATGTGTTTTTAAAGTATTAAAAACATATAATAAATATCAAAGGTTTGAAACTCGTTGATTAAATTCATTCTTTGGTGAATATCAGTAGATATTAGTTCATCAGCAGATAATATTAGTTCATCTGCATATACTACATCACCAGATATTAGTTTATCAACAAATAATATTAGTCCAACAGATAATATTAGTTATTAATAACAATTAATAATTATTATGCAATTTTAAAATATTAAAAATATATAATAAACATCAAATGTTTGAAACTCGTTGATTGAATTCATTCATTGGTGAATATCAACAAATATTATTTCATCAACAGATAATACTAATTCATCAGCAAATATTAGTCTATCAGCAGATAATATTAATTCAGCAAATAATATTAGTTATTAATAATTATTATGTAATTTTAAAGTATTAAAAATACATAATAAATATCAATCTTTATTATAATAACAATCTTTATAATAACTAAATAATAATAACAAACTCTATAATAACTATATAATAATAACAATTAATAATAACCTCTATAATAACAATTCATAGTTATTATGTAATTTTAAAGTATTAAAAATACATAATAAATATCAAAGTTTTGAAACTCGTTGATTGAACTACAAATTAATAACAATCTCTATAACAACTACATAATAATAACAATCTATACAACTACATAATAATAACAATTTCTATAATAACTACGTAATAATAACAATCTCTATAATAACTATGTAATAATAAATATCTCTATAATAATTATATAATAATAAAAATCTCTATAATAACTATATAATAATAACAATTAATAATAACCTCTATAATAATAATTAATAATTATTATGTAATTTTAAAGTATTAAAAATACTTAATAATTTTTTTTAATATTTTAGGGTTTGAATCGCGCTGGTAATAGTAGCATGTATAATATTTTCAAAATGCATTTAGAATCTGTTAGGAATATAGCATTTGATGATGATGTGTAATACTTAGCATTTTTAGGTTTATTGTAGCTTCTAAATGTGTTGTATAAACATCAGTAGATAAGTAGTTCAAATGAAACTGAAAGTTGTCTTATGTTTTATCGTCCAACAATGTAAACCGCGTACCAGAGCATAATCAGAGGATAGACATTCAAAGCAACCAGTCAAGAGGATGATTCTAAGCCTCAATGGATAATTTGTTTATTAGCGAATAATACATCAGAAGATGAAATAGCTGCCAGTGGATATTCTGCAGAAATAATCATCAGCAGATAAATTTAGTCATCGACAGGTAACTGAATGTCAGCAGATATTATTCTTTAGATGATAAAGCTATGCTTGAGAGTTTAAATACTTGTCAGAAGTCAAAATTACAACCAAAGACAAGTGACTTAGAGCAGATTATCTAGAATCATGACCATCAGAGGATAATCTGCAACAGAGGTTAACTGTCCATTGGAGGATATTCAATAACAGTTGTAGATTTATCAGAGAGATATGGAATATGACGTGTGAATGAATGGGATGCAACAAATTCTAGTTCGATTAGAGTTCTGAAGTTAAAAAGAAGCTGGTTGAATAAAAAATAGAACAATTCAAGTTGTCAAAGTTTGAAAAGGAAAAGAAAGACTAGAGTTTGAAACAATCCTAAACCTAACAGGATTGATTTTTTTTCATTACAAAAATCTAATAGGATTTGATGTTAAATAAGAAGCCAACTGAGTTCCGGATCAGAGTAACATTAGGAAACAAAGTTGAGTAGCTGATCTGAATTAGTTTCTTAGAGACTTATATATATATTCAGGTTCAGACTAGATGGAAAAAAAATAATTTAACAATATACAATTGTAGAGAGCAGTTGTATCAAAAGATTCAGAGATAGATATTGAGAGAAATATAGACAAGCAAATTCATAGAATTTGAGTAGCAAGTTTTTAGAACATGAGAAGCTAGAAATTATTTTCTAGATTGCAGCTGTTGATCTTGAACAGATTTTAGAAGCTGGTTATCTACACCAGTGAGCTTTTGTATTCTTTTCTTGATTAATAAACGTTCATAAGTATTTGTGATATATTGTATTCTTTCAATTCCACATTTTTGAATACACTATGGTCATTGATTTCAAAAGAATTTTTTGGTTTATATTCAACCCCCCCCCCCCCCACCCCCCACGCACACACACACACACACACACACACAAAATTGATTAAATCAACCAATCAATAGATTTAAAAATGGGACAAAAGGATGACAATGTCAAGATTCCAATGGTCAAGAGGGATGAGTACTTTATGTGAAAGAGATGAATGTTTTTACACCTGGAATCAACTGATTCACAATATGCTGACATTCTCAAAGAAGGAGCTATTACACCCATGAAGGTTGTGCCACAAAAGACTATTGATGGCATTCCAATCCCAGAAAACTTTGTGCCTAAGCAGTTAGAAGAACTCACCAAAGAAGAAAACGAGGAAGTTCTAAAAGATAGAAAGATCATGAACATTCTCTAAAATGGGTTGGATAATGACATGTTTAACAGTGTCATTAATTGCCAAAGTTCCAACGAGATCTAGGAGATAATCCAGGTTCTATGTGAAGGAACAAAAGAAGTAAGAGCCAACAAAAAATCATTACTTATTCAACAATATGAGTACTTCACAGCCAAATCTGGTGAGTCTATTACACAATTGTATGATAGATTCAATAAACTTATCAATGATCTGAGATTATATGGGAAAGTCTATGAAAACATAGACACAAATATAAAATTCATAAGGTCACTTCCTCAGTCTTCGGATGCCAAGATAACTGTTTTCAGAGAACCATGTCATTGGACAAGCTTTCTGGGAATCTGAAAACTTATGAGCTAGAAATGTAACAGAGAAGCATGATGGATACAGACTTTAACAAAGAAAATTTTGTTGCACTTATAGCAGAGACAAAGAACAAGAAGCTTGATGGGAAGAGAGTTCTCATTAAGGAATTAGATTCTATTAGAACTAAATAAGCTCAAGTGTTGGGGTGGGGGTGGGGGCGGGGGGGGGGGGGGGTTGAATACAAACACTACAAACTTTTTTCTCTTTTAAAACTTATGTTGCACAAGCTGGAATAGCTGCATAATTAGAAAAACTGTACTGAAATTAAAATGAATACACAAGCATTCAAGTAAAAATAGTTGTATTAAAACTTGGTGTTTTTCTGGAAATCTGTTGAATCACAATTGTGATTAACAACTACAATTCTGTCATAAATTACAGCTTCTCTTTTCTCACTCACTAGCTACGTTTTTCGTTGAATATCTCTCTTAAGATCTATTACAAAGCTTCCTTCTAGTGGTTAAGTGTTGTGGCTTGCTTTGTTTTTTGTGTAACAACTCTTTCTATATGTATAACAGATTAATTGGTGAACTCATGTGCTAGACATGCTTCTTTTTTAACATAGCCGCAGTATGTCACATCAAGGTCCTTTCGGAGTGGCGTGTCAGATTGCTGTTTGCTTTTGTTGCTTCTTTTTCATCCCCTGATCTGCATGTATTTAATGCTTGAGAGTTGTTATTGGATAACCAAACTTCAAGGAATATCTTCCTAGTTATACCCCTTGCTTCCGTGCCAAGTATCAATGATTTGCGTGTAAGTCCTGATGACGAGTGGATTTGGTCATAACGATCCACTGAAGACAAGCCCTGATGTTGACTTGATTAGTGCTTTTGGATCCTTTGATGGCAAGTTACTAAAGACAACTTGATTAGTGCTTCATTATTCACCGATGACAAGCCTTGAGGAGACTTGATCAGTGCTTCATTATCCATTGATGTTGTCACCTTCTTGTTAGCCATTGAAGGATTCTACTGACGAGTTGATCTTTTGTCGTCGCCAAACTTGTCGGGCAATCTAAGTTATCGCCAAACTCGTCGAGCAATTTAAGTCATCGCCAAACTCGTTGTCAGTGGATAAAAATGACTAGCGCGAAAGTCAATGTTAGACATCGCCAAACTCGTCGTCAGTGGATAAAAATGACTATCTCCAAAGTTACTTTTACCCATCGCCAAACTCATCGCGAGATAATCTGTCACTAAAGTGATTTTTAGCCATCGCGAGATATGCTGTTGCCAAAATTTGGACATTAGAGTGATTCCCCTGATGGGTTCCCCTGAAGGCTTCCTGTGACTAGGTCATTGCCTGACGGGTTCCCCCGATGGCTTCCCCAGACGAAGTCATCGCCTGAGAGGTTCCCTTGATGGCTTCCCCTGACGAAGCCATCGCCTGACAGGTTCCCCTGATGGCTTCCCCTAATGGAGTCATACCCTGATGAAGTATTTTTAGGCTTCTCCTGATAGGTTCTTTTCACTGATGCCCTTAAAAATACGTGTTCTTTTGATCATCGATACTTCATTGTCTTTTCCTGGAATTTATGTTGTTGGCAGTGTGACAATGAACTAAGGGTCTCCGCTATCATCATAAGTTCTATTGTTCATCCCCTCTTCATTTCTTCAACGACATTGGCCATGGATATGTCAAACCGATCCATCCTTCTTGGGAAATATACCAAGGTGATCAACGCCATTAGATAAGCATCTTTTCTTGCTGCCATCCATTGCTCAGTGTCCATGTCTCCCTGGAAATCCCCTTTGTGTTTTCCAAAACCTTGCGGCGTTGCAAATCACTGAATTAGATATCTGATTGGTAATGTGGTCTTTTGTTCGAGATGTGGTTTCATGGATTTCTTCCTCAACGTTAACACAGTTATGAAGACATCCAGCATGTTCTTAGGAAAAGTGTGAGCACACTGTGCTTCCCATGTTAAACCAAATAGCTTTGCATATTCTTCAATGGATGACATCATATCTAGTCGTCTAATACGGCAAATTGATCTTTGATGATCTCAAAATTTCAGAAATGCTTGGAGGAATCCCGTGGGGATTGGAAATCCCAAAATATCCTTATTAAAACCGACCATTTGGCTGATGTTGTCCAGCTCTTCTTTCAACAGTGACCCGTGCCACTACTTAATAAGGTCCATTAATGCCATGTTGGATCCCAAACCTTTGGGCACCTTGTCATATGTCTCAATTGGAATAACCATACCTGATACATTCATCCATTCAGTACCCTTTCTGTTTTTGCCTTTTTAGAATTTTTATATTCTTCTTGGTTTCCCAAAAGGTTTCAATGGATGAAAAAAATGCAGTCATAAGATTATATGCATATGGCTAAGCAACCTCAGTTATGCAATAGGTTGACAATATCAAAGAAAGGAAATGCAACATGCTATCAAAAAATGCAAATATTCATGAGTTTATGGTGTGTGACAAATTTTATAGATACATCAAAGAAGATACAAGAACCTGCAGTTTTATAAACCCTGAAAAAGAAACACATGTTAATAGCTTATTTATCAAGTGACTCCTATAGCGTGTGCGTCTAGCTGTTTGGCTTCCTATAATCGCATGGAGGTTCCTAGATCATCCTTGGAGCGGATCCAAGCGGTGCTATTTCCCATCACCTTTCTAAAGGGTGCGTTTGCAAAATATAGGATCATAAAATATAACTCAAATGAAAATGCAAACTGAAAACAAAAGTTAGCACGCAGTTTCTTTTTAAGTCTCCTTTTACTTTTAAGAGATGATTTTGAAAAAACAAAATTTTAAAAGCTTAAGTGGGTCCCCAGCAGAGTCGCCAACTGTCGCGCCCGAAAAATTTTGGAAAATAAAGAGGGTGAGTTGTGCGATTTCTTTAAAAGTTTCTTAAAACCATTTTCGAAAAGTCCGAGGTTTTTATAAATGCGACGAGGTGATGAGAGTATTTTTCAAAATGAGTCACGACCTAACAAAATCTGAGATAGTGTGTTAGGACACCTTTCCAGTCTTTATCTTATTTGGAAGATTGATTTTATGATTACTCTTAAATTATAGCCCAGGCGAAACCAAGAAAACTGAGTTTGTTGCTAGGTTGAACAGGGGGAATGTCACAGCCCCAAAAATCCCACACGGGACCCAGGTGCCATCAGAGGAAGGAAACAAACAACAACACATCCATACAACACTAATGTACTAAAGTGATTAATAGTACGCCTTTACAAATATTCAGAGTACAAATCTTGCAGCGGAAACTAAGCTATTACAACAGCTTTAATCATCATCCTTACATGAAGTTGTGACCCGTAGGTTTTACAAACTTAACACTGCAATTGTGCCTTTACATCTTCAATCCTCTTCTTCTCCTCATCACTACCCACAGTTAACTCGTAATGACCTTATGCATGTATATCTTACCTTTATCACCTGTAAAACATTTAAAAAAATAGCAAGGATGAGCGATTTACGCCCAACAACTATATAATCTTGTATGGTGGGTTTGAAGCACAACAAGGGTTCACACTGTTTGTGAGGTATGAAGGATTCAATTGTCAAAACCTCTAGCACTTTAGAAATATCTTTGACTTTGAGGTTTCAAACTCTTCCTTCCTTCCTTAACCATTTTGCAAGTCTCATTTAGCTCAGAGGAGGCTCGTAACTACGTACGATAACCATCTTACCCTCTCAAGACTAACATAAGCACTTGTTCAAAGCCCAAGTGGAACATTAGAGTTTAACGACCCATGTAAGGGACGTAACATTCTGACACATTAGCACAGATATAAGATTGAAAAAAATAACTGATAAATCAAAGCGTAGTTATATCCATGCACTTTCATTCCTATTATGCTAGCAAAAATTAAAGCATAGCATTCTGATTCACAAGGAAATTTAAACATAAAAGTTATAACCTTGTACGCATGTCGAATCAATTGATCATGCGCTTAACTGAAATAAGCATAAGAGTGAGAATATACTTGCCTTCATCCTTAGCTGAGCTAAATCTAATTCACTTGCTTGGTGAAAAACTTCTGAAAAACATACATATGTTTACTTAGCAGGAGAATCTAAGCTTGAATATAAATGTGAATGTGTACAAATGTGATGTCTATGATGTCCGTGCATTCTTATTCTCTTGACATTTTAGTGAAATCATTTGTTGCATTGGAAAATTGAGACTTTTCATTTAAACAAGCCTAAGGGATTTTCAGACTGTTACACATCCATCAGGGAATGAGTTCTGTTCGTCAGGAGATGTCTCTCGACCATCAGGGTATCATTCACTCATTAGGGGATGACTTACCCATCAGGGGATAATTTGCTCACCATCAACTCGTCGGGTGATAACTTTGACTATCGCTGAACTCTCTTGGCTATTAGGGGATGATTTGTTCATCGCCAAACTTAGTAAGTCATCACTGAACTTCATCAATGGATACTTTGTTCAGCACCAAACTCCTCGGAGAAAAGTTGTTCAGTGCCAAACTCAGTTGGCTATCACCAAACTCCTCGGGGACTAAAATCTTTAGCCATCAGAGACTAACATATTTTTCCCATCAGAGACTATGGATGACATCATCAGGGACTAAACTTAGCCTGTCGGAGACTAAGGATGACATTAGCAGAGACTAATTTAAACTTCCTTCATCAGAGACTAAGGATTTCCTCGTCAATGATTAACAATTTTCCTTCATCGGAGACTAAGAATTTTATCTCATTAGAGATTAACATATATCTCATTAGAGATTAACATTTATATCGTCGGAGACTAACTTGAAATCTCCCAGGGACTATTTTGTTCGGTCAGAGACTAACTCCAAACCGTCGGAGACTAAGTTAGAACTTGTCTCAGACACAGTCATACAGTGGTGTCTTCCTCACTCCTCCATGGGTGGTGTTATCAACAGATAACCATATATGGGTCATACTCTCGTCCTCATCTTTTCTGCAGTGTGTACTGTTTCTTCTCACAATACTCACACTCAAATATTCAAAAGAAAACTACTGCAGTTTTTGAAGCTTTAATCTTTCTTGAAAACTTTAGCATACACGACTAATAACTTCTGATGTTATGTGCATTAAAGAACAAAAACAAAACAAAACAGAGCATAAAATTGGTATAAAGCTCTTACCTCTTCAAGCTTTAAAGAAAGGATTAGAATAATCGTCCTATTTTTGAAGAAGACAACTACTCTTGAGAGAAGAAAGAATGAAATTTATAAAAGTGGGGCTAGGATTGTACCAACATGATATATATATATATATATATATATATCACACTTGCTGAACAACAAGAGCCGTTGGATTATTTGGAATTAGATTTCAGCCATTGGCTGGAAAAAGGCAGCAACAAGCTTTAGAATGAAGTGATTGGTTTGAAAAGGCAGTGCTACGGCTGTTAATAGACAATCAATGATCTATCATAGCCCACTCTAGTGTACTGTTGGAGGTGACTTACAATAGACAGGTCACGTGCACAACTCTGAGATACATTAATTACCTCTTGCACATGACAGTCATTGGTCAATGAAATTGATGTGGGAATGAACAGGAATGGGTCACATTATGATGGTGAGTTAAGGCTTGGAGGTCCAGTTACCCGGTCTAAAGCTAAGAAGTGTGACATTAGTTTGTCAAAGGTAGTGGGTTTGTCACTTGAAGAGTGTAAAGCCTTGGGGTTATGTTTGGATAATTATGGATAAGGAATAGAAACTTGGACTTGGCTTAATATGCAGTATGATCCATTGAAAGGTACCTGTAATTTTGTCCTTACTTTGCTTTCAAAACAAGAATCTAATGTGTTTGAAGCTTAGTCGAGAGTTGGCTGAGATATTATCTGGAAATAGCATACATCAGAGACTAATTTCTACATCGGAGACTACGGATGACGTCACATCAGAGACTAATTTCTGCATCAGAGACTATGGATGACGTCACATTAGAGACTACTTAGTCTCCGACAGTTTAAGTCATCAGAGACTACTTAGTCTCCAACAGTTTAAGTCATCAGAGACTACTTAGTCCCCGACAGTTCAAGTTACGTCGTCAGAGACTAATTAGTCTCTGATAGCCAAATTTGCTCGTCAGAGGATAATTAGCCTCCGACAGCTTAATTATCCACTAATAGTTTCGGTTATTAATTTTCTTTTATTTTAATTATTTTCGTATTTGTTTCGTATATGTTTCCCAGTTTTAATAGGTTTGTTTCTTTTCCTTATTGGATTATATTTCTTTCCAATGTATTATTCTTTCCAATTAGGATTAGGGATCTTAACAGCTTATAAATAGTTGCTCATATTATACAATAAATGGAGAGTTTATTGATTAATCAAATTTTGAGTTATTCTGCAATTCCTTCTTGTTTGTGAGATATAAATAAAACCCTATTCGTGTGATTCGAATAGCCTTGAATATGTGATTCGTTCAAGAACCCTAAATCTACTTCTTGTGTGTACATCAACAAGTTGATTTAGTCTATCTGGGGCTGTAGGCTTAAACACCCTACATCATATTGGTATCAGAGCAAGGTTGGTCTTGGGAGTATAGAAACAAGGACATGTGATTCTTTCTTGTTTTATAAATTTCTATGTGGAGTGTAATATGGTATTTTGTGCTCAAACTGCGATCAAGAATTATCGGAAATTTAATTGATTGTTTATCAAATTAAAGATGTCTGATTCAAGTGGACACGCTAATATTGGGGAAATAGGTTTACCTCGTGGAGCAACTGTACAAGATACAAAGATCCAACATTTGGAAAATCAATATGCGAAGATGACAACACAATTGGATCGATTGGAAGAGATGATGGCCAGATTGTTGGGATATAACAACGGTCATGCTCGAGAAACTGAAGGTCCAGAACTAGAGCTGGAAGATAATGTTCGTAACGACCCACCTAATGTTCGTGAAGAACGTTCCAATATAAAACTAAAAGTTCCTTCTTTCACTGGAAATAGTGACCCTGAAGAGTTCTTGGAATGGGTTCAAAAAGTAGAAAAGATCTTTGAATTCCAGAACCACACCGAGGAAAAAAAGTGTAAACTAGCAGCTTTGGAGTTCTCGAAGTATGCTAGCCTATGGTGGGATAACCTAGTGGCTCAAAGAAGATGAGATGGTGACGAACCCATTACTAGTTGGCTCATGATGAAGAATCTAATGAGGAAAAGGTTCATTCTTGATTACTACAAATAGGAGCTATACTTGTAATTACAAACACTTAGGCAAGGTGGCATGAGTGTTGAAGATTACGTGAAGGAGTTCGAATCATTAAAATTACGGTGTGAACTAATTGAGCCAGAAGAGCAAAGTATTGCTTGCTTCTTGAGAGGATTGCATAGAGAGATCGACGATACAGTCGAATTTAGCCCATATGTGTTCTTTGAAGATGTTGTTAAACTAGCCGTAAAGGTGGAAAGGCAACGCAACGTGAATGCAAACAGATCATACTCAAAGCCTATCAAAAACACTAGTTCATGGAGATCGGCGGATGGGAAAACTGGATCAAGTGATTCTAGGAGCAAGGGCAAAGAAAAAGTAGTGGACAATATGGTCAAGAAAGATAAGCCAAAGAAGGATCTAAGTAACATTACTTGTTACAAGTGTAAGGGGCTAGGCCATTATGTCGTAGATTGTCCTAACAAAAAGACTTTCACTATGCAAGAAGTATAGAATGCGTTTGCAATGGAAACTGCCTATGAAACTGACTCTGAGTCCAAGGAGGAGCATGATGATGAGTGTAAGGATCAAGAAGTGGAGTGTGATAGTGGGGAGCTATTAGTATTAAGGTGTGTACTTAATACTAAATAGTAGACGAAATGGACCAACGTGAAACCATATTCCAAACAAGGTGCACGGTGATGAAAAAGGTATGCAACTTACTCATCGATGGAGGAAGTAGTACGAATGTTGTGTCGAGTGAGGTTGTTGAGAAGCTGAAACTCAAAACGTCAAAGCACCCTAATCCATACAAGCTTCAGTGGATTAATCAAGACAACGCGATGAACGTAGATAAACAAGTCCTAATTTCCTTTTCTGTGGGGAATGTGTATAAAGATGAAGTGCTGTTTGACGTAGTACCACAGATGGATGCATGTTATATACTGTTAGGGAGGCCTTGGCAGTTTGATCATCATGTTATTCACGACGGAAAGCATAACACCTATGTTTTTCATAAGGAGGGCCAAAAGATAATGCTGAAGCCTATGACTCCCAAACAAATTATGGTTGATCGAAAAGCAAGAACTAAGGTGAGTATGGCATCTAAGGCAAATGATCTCTACTGGTAAGTAGGCGTGAGGTGGAGGTTACCCTACGTGGTGAAGGGGAAGTCTTGTTGTTATTGGCACGTGAGGTGATGAATCTGAATTCGTTAATTGTTAATCCTCGAATTTAGAAACTACTCGAAGAATTTAAAGCATTATTTCCCGAGGAATTACCCAGAGGATTACCACCAATCTGAGGTATTGAACATCAGATTGATTTGATACCGGGAGCATCGTTACCAAATAGGGCAGCTTATAGATGTAACCCAGAGGAAGCAAAGGAATTGAAGAGGCAAGTTGATGAGCTGATTGAGAGAGGATATGTTCGCGAATCCATGAGTCCGTGTTCAGTCCCAGCTTTGCTAGTACCGAAGAAGGACAAAAACATGAGGATGTGTGTAGACAGCCGTGCAATCAACAAGATAACAGTTAAATATCGTTACCCAATTCCTAGGCTTGACAATATGTTGGATGAGCTGCATGGTGTTGTGTTGTCAAAATTAGACTTGAAAAGCGGATATCATCAAATTCGCATGTGAGAAGGAGATGAATGGAAAACTGCGTTCAAGATCAAGCATGGATTGTATGAGTGACTGGTCATGCCATTCGGATTATCGAATGCACCAAGTACCTTTATAAGGCTTATGAACCATGTTTTGAGTAAGTTCATTGGCAAGTTTATGCTAGTGTATTTTGATGATATATTGGTTTATAGCAAGAGCATGGATGAACACTTGTCACATTTACGAGAAGTATTTATTGTATTAAGTGAGAACCAGTTGTTCACTAATGTGAAGAAGAGTATATTTTCCCAAAACAAGTTAATATTCCTACGATACGTCGTATCTAAGGATGGAATAGAGGTAGATAGGGAGAAAGTGAGGGCAATACAAGAATGGCTAGAACCAAAGTCAGTAAGTGATATAAGGAGTTTTTGTGACGACCCCAAAATCCCTTAATGGATCAGGGCTTCGTCAAAAAAAGGAAAAGATAACCATACATCCATTCATAGCATAAATACTGGATAAGGGCAGTATTAGAGAGTTATTACAACCCAAGAATAATACAATTACAGCGGAAGCTATTACATCATCTTTAATTACAAACCAAAATCAACACTACTTCTAACATCTTCCTTCCTCCCTTCATATCTTCCTTCCTTCCTTCCTCAGTCTTATCAAAAGAATAAGTAACTTAGTAGTTTATCATCTTTGCTTTCCCCTTATCAGAGGGTTCAGCCTTAGAGTTCTGTCCTGCAAGACATTAAAATTCAACAGGGGAGAGCGATTTACACCCAGCAAGTATATACACATCGAAGAAGTATATAAGCAATTTAAAAGAATGTATCTGGAACATCGAAGGAAGTTCAAGTCTGTTTATGAGGCTTGGTGAAACAATGCCAAGGCCTCGGAAACCTTCAAAGATCATTGAGGATTCACTGATGATACACAATATGTGATCCTCCTTGAAGAAAGACAGGTATACACCTGAGCATAACTTTCTCAAAATATCCATCGGGGGCTAAACCCGTGGATCTGCTAACCATACAGTACACAGCTAGCCAAACTGGACTACATGATCCCTCTTGTGTGGACTACATAGTCACTTATCATTCCTCTAGGTCAGGTGAAGAACACATCAGCACCTTTCCTTTCCTCTTGCCAACCATGTGGCATAACCCATTTAAGGGACATCATTCTCATTCATTTACACAGATATAAGATTGTAACATAGCTGAAATTCAAAGCTCATTTTTATCCATGCATCATCATTCATATCATGCTAGTGGAATTTAAAGCATAGCATGCTCATTCATAAAAAAAACAATTGAAACATAATTCAAGCCTTGCACGGATATCGGATCAAATTATAATGCGTTAAACTGAAATAAACATCAGATTGAATGTATATATTTGCATCAACTTGCAATTAAACATAAGATTGTGAATATACTTGCCTTGGTCCTTTGCACTCAATCAAATTTAATTTACTCGTGAGTGGAAAATTCTCTAAGAGTATACATATCATAAGATGAATTTAATATCTTGGTTAAAGTATGAGAGAAAATGCACGTGTGATGTCCTTAACTTTTAACGTCTCAATTTGATATAAAAGTTGTTGAGGTTAAGAAATCAATTAAGATATCTTAAAATAATTTAAGAAAATAATATTTTATAGTTTCAAAAACAAACTATGCATCAGAGAATTACTTCACTTTAACTCATAGGAGACTACGGATGACGTCATCAGGGACTAAACTTAGCCTGTCGGAGACTAAGGCTGACATCATCAGAGACTAAACTTAGCCTGTCGGAGACTAAGGCTGACGTCATCAGAGACTAAACTTAGCCTGTCGGAGACTAAGGTTGACGTCATCAGAGACTAAACTTAGCCTGTCGGAGACTAACAACTTCCTTCATCAGAGACTAACTCATCTCATCAGAGACTAACTCAAACCCGTTGGAGGCTAGGTTAAGGCCTGCCTCAGATACAGTAGTGTCTTCCTCACTCCTCTAAGGGTGGTGTTCACAACCATAACCATACTTAGGTCAAAACTCATCATTCTCTCATTGATACATAACATTTCCTATGGTCTGCATGCCATCCTAGACACGGTTTAGGGTTCAAACTCAGGTTGAAGAATACTCAAGCATGGGGTTGCAACTACTGACAAAAGAATGTTTAGTAGTTAAGAGGTTGTCTACCAGGTGGTTGTCAACACTTTTACACTCATCTTGGGTAGCTTTTGAAATAAATGACATTAACTCCAGGCGTTAAAACATGCATCAAGTCATACTTTTGGAAATAAATGAACAAGGTATTAAATGTGGTATGTATGACCGAACAAAAGTGTAAGAAACAGAGCAAGACTTTAATGAGATGCTCTTACCTCCTTGGTGGCAAGAAAGAGTTAAAAGCTCTAGCTGTTCTTCCCAAAAGGACAGTTGTTTAGAGAGTAAGTTTGAATTTGGTGGTACACCGTATAGAAGTTTATGAAAGTGGGGCAAGGGTTGTGCCAACGTGATATATATATGTCACCTGTTTAGCAACAAGGGCCGTCGGATTTATTTGAAATAAGTTGTTGGCTATGAAAAGAAAAGAAGTGACTGATGAGAAAAAGGTTGGTTGCAACGGCTGCTAGTACCCATCGGTCGTTTATCATAGCCCACTCTATGGTACTGATGGAGGTGATGCACATTAAATGCTACTGTCTCCCAGCAGTAGGTTTTAAAATAAAACGGGTACTGTAGCTAATCTTGTTCACACTTGGTGAGCCCTTTTCTCGCGTGAACACACCCTCTCACAAGACAATTCTTGAATGCAATAACCTTTTAAATACTTGAGCTTCAAAATACCTTTAAAATCTTTTGGAAATCACATTGCCATTGAATTTTTTTTATAAGAAAATTTAATTTCAATATTTATAACCAATAAGGAAATAAACCTTCATGCAGAAAATAAAATAAATCTCATAATCAAAATTTCATTGAGATTTTTGGGTTCTCACAGTTTTCATGGTTTGGCTTCCTTTTACCGACGATTTGTCAAGAATTTTAGCACAAGCGTCACATATGCTTGAGTGTCTAAAGAAAGGAGGTGAGTTTAGGTGGACTTAAGTTGCCCAAGAAAGTTTTGAACTATTAAAACGGAAGCTGTGTGAAACGCTTGTGTTGGAATTACCAAACTTCAATAGCACTTTTGAGTTAGACTGCGACACAATTGGTGTTGGCATAGGGGCTGTTCTGATGCAAGAGGGCAGGCCAGTTGCTTATTTCAGTGAGAAATTAAGTGGAGCAAGTCTGAATTACTCGACATATGAAAAAGAGTTCTATACGTTGATACGGGCCTTAGAAACGTGGCGACATTACCTTTTGCCAAAGGAGTTTATTATACAGACTGATCACGAGTCCCTGAAGTACATTAGGGGATAGGGTAAACTAAATCGAAGACAAGCCAAGTGGGTTGAATTTCTAGAAAATTTCCCGTACGTGATCAAGTATAAGCAAGGTAAAGGGAATGTTGTGGCTGATGCATTGTCCAGAAGGCATACTATCCTATCATTGATTAATTGTCGGTTGTTGGTATTTGATCTAATTAAGGAGCAATATGCACATGACCCTTTCTTCGCTAAAGTTTTGGAAGATTGTGGGAAGGGCGCAAACGGTCAGTATTTTGTACACGATGGGTTTCTCTTTAAGGGAAAACGAATTTGTATTCCCAATTCGTCATTGAGAGAACTATTGGTCAGGGAAGCCTATGGGGGAGGTCTAGCTGGTCACTTTGGTGAAGGAAAGATGTTAGAGGTTTTAAAAGAACATTTTTATTGGCCAAGTATGGACCGTGATGTGCATCGAATAATTGAGAAGTGTGTTACATGCATAAAGGCAAAAGCACATCAACAACCGCATCAGCCGTATATGCCGTTACCCGTTCCAAATCATCCTTGGATTGATTTGAGTATGGACTTTGTGTTGGGATTGCCGCGGACAGCAAGAGGAAAAGATTCCATTTACGTTGTTGTAGATAGATTCTCAAAAATGGCACATTTCATAGCATGCCATAAAATGGACGGTGATTCACATGTGGCTGATTTGTTCTTCCGTGAGGTAGTGCATTTACTTGGAATACCAAAAACTATTGTAAGTGATCGTGATGTGAAGTTCCTTAGTTATTTTTGGAAAACTTTATGGCACAAGCTTGGAATGAAATTGTTGTTTAGCACCGCTAGCCATCCGCAAACTGATGGTCAAACAGAAGTGGTGAATAGAACTTTGGGAGCTATGTTGCATGCTTTTGTGGGAAAATCTCTGAAAGACTGGGATGAGAAACTTGCATTCATTGAATTTGCATATAATCGAAGTGTACATTCTGGTTCGAGATTGTGTCCATTTGAAGTTGTTTACGGTTTTGCACCATTGACTCCCTTAGACTTGTTGCCAATTCCAATTGAGCATATGGTCAACTTGGATGGGCAAGCTAAGGTAGAATATGTTCAGAAGCTGCATGTAGAGGTACAAGAGCGACTACAACTAGCTGATGAGGCTTACATTAGGCGAACCAAAAGGGGAAAGAAGAATCATGTTTTTGAGGTAGGAGATTTGGTCTGGATTTATCTTCGTAAAGAACGTTTTCCTTTGAAACGACGGTCTAAACTGCAAAAGAAAGTTGACGGGCCATTTCGAGTACTCTAGAAAATAAGTGACAATGCCTACAAGATTGATTTACCAGGTGACATTGGAGTGTCGGCCACATTTAATGTCTCAGATTTGATTCCTTATGTTGGTGATGACTATGAGGAAGATTTGAAGGCAAATCTTTTTCCACAAGGAGGGGATGATGTGGGCATGAACAGTAATGGGTCACATGATGATGGTGAGTTAAGGCTTGGAGGTCCAGTTACCCGGTCTAAAGCTAAGAAGTGTGACATTAGTTTGTCAAAGGCAGCGGGTTTGTCACTTGAAGAGTGTAAAGCCTTGGGGTTATATTTGGAGAATTATGGAGAAGGAATAGAAACTTGGACTTGGCTTACTATGCAGTATGATCCATTGAAAGGTACCTGTAATTTTGTCCTTACTTTGCTTTCAAAACAAGAATCTGATGTGTTTGAAGCTTGGTCGAGAGTTGGCCTAGATATTATCTGGAAATAGCATACATCAGAGACTAATTTCTACATCGAAGACTACGGATGACGTCACATCAGAGACTAATTTCTGCATCAGAGACTACAGATGACATCACATTAGAGACTACTTAGTCTCCGACAGTTTAAGTCATCAGAGACTACTTAGTCTCCGACAGTTTAAGTCATCAGAGACTACTTAGTCCCCGACAGTTCAAGTTACGTCGTCAGAGACTAATTAGTCTCTGATAGCCAAATTTGCTCGTCAGAGGATAATTAGCCTCCGACAGCTTAATTATCCACTAATAGTTTCGGTTATTAATTTTCTTTTATTTTAATTATTTTCGTATTTGTTTCGTATATGTTTCCCAGTTTTAATAGGTTTGTTTCTTTTCCTTATTGGATTAGATTTCTTTCCAATGTATTATTCTTTCCAATTAGGATTAGGGATCTTAACAGCTTATAAATAGCTGCTCATATTGTACAATAAATGGAGAGTTTATTGATTAATCAAATTCAGAGGTATTCTGCAATTCCTTCTTGTTTGTGAGATATAAACAAAACCCTATTCGTGTGATTCTAATAGCCTTGAATGTGTGATTCGTTAAAGAACCCTAAATCTACTTCTTGTGCGTACATCAACAAGTTGATTTAGTCTATCTGGGGCTGTAGGCTTAAACACCTTACATCAGAAATATACTGTAGTTCCTCTATGCAGTGAGACTTCCTTAATCAATATCTTTACAAGCATGGTTGGATATTAACCTTGGTTCATGGGTACTTCTTGAGTTTAAGCAAGTAGCTGCTGTCACACAAGTAGCTCAAACCTTAATCAGCTAATAACACTCACGCAATTCAATCTTACCAGTTGCTGGCACACAAGCCACTTACTAACTAAATAATAACACACGTAATCATTTGAATACAATCTCCTTAAAAACACGAAATCCTCTGATTACCCGCAACAGCCTCCTTCTCAAGTAAGCTCGAAAATATCTTTGCTCATTAAAACAATCTCTGGTCATACTTGATTAAATTAATCCCATATAAGATTTTTAGATTAATATACTTCATATCCCTTTGATGGTTTTGCAAAGGAACTGGAATCATTGATATAAAACTCATGCATTAATATTCATACCTCATAGGAATTAATCCTATTAGCATTTAATTATTATTTCAAATTTTGGGTCCTCACATCCTTCCCCCTTTAAAATAAGTTTCGTCCTCAAAAGTTGACTATAAAAAAAAATGTCAAGATCTTTATATCATCATATCCTCTAATTTCCATGGAGTAATCCTCCTAAAACTATCAGATCATCCTTTCGTTATGCCCAAAGGCTAACATTATTTCCTCATGCTTATAGATAGAGGAAGTATAACTCTTCACTTCCTTTCTTACTCATACTTCCATATTGCTCCAATATCCTTTAATATTACTTTAGCATACTCTAGTATCCTCAACACTTCAAGCCTTAGAGCAATTTTCTAATATTCTTTATCTGTAAGATCCAAAATTAGACCCAAAAGTATCCTCTATTCCTTTATTTCTTTAATCCCAAAACATACTTTGTCCCTTCATTCCAAAATATCCTCTATTCCCAAAAATATACTTTGTCCCTACATTCCAAAATATCCTCTATTCCTAGCATTTCTTATTTGTAAGGTCTAAAAAGTATCGTGGCACTTCTCAGAGTATGGATGTCGAATCCCGGGCGATGTTTCTCACGAAAAACTTCTGACCGGACACTGCTCTGATACCAACTGTGACAGCCCCAAAAATCCCACATGGGACCCTGGCGCCGTCAGAGGAAGGAAACAAACAACAACACATCCATACAACACTAATGTACTAAAGTGATTAATAGTACGCCTTTACAAATATTCAGAGTACAAATCTTGCAGCGGAAACTAAGCTATTACAACAACTTTAATCATCATCCTTACATGAAGTTGTGACCCGTAGGTTTTATATGAATCTCAGTGAATGTTGGCCCTTTTATTACTGACTCTTCGCTGTTGTCCAAGAAGTGTTTGAACTCCATGAATCATTACCTCAGGTATGACACAATACAAAAGGTTAGAAAAGAAATCATAACTGTGCAAATATTTACATGCGGATAACAGAATAAAAATTGGACCATTTAAGTTACTTTATATGAACTGAAATCAACCATGAATCATGCCAAGACAAATGTATTTATGACAAAGTGTGAGATTTGATGATACGTAGGTATATGAGGCTAAGTATAAGGGTGTTCCCAATAGTGGTAGCTATGGAAAAAGCTATTCTTTACTAGAAACCACCCTATTATAGGAATGTGAACTAACCATGATCGAAACAAAAGATAGGGGGATAGGGGCTCGAGTAATAAACAATTCAATAAACCTTGGTTTTTCGATTGATACAGAACAAAAAATTACAAGGAGGATGTTTGTGTAAGTAAATAGGGTCTTTCCCTTAGCGAAACTCTTAGAAAAAGAATTTGAAGCTCCTTCACAATTCACTTCTCCCTCTCTCTCTCTATCTCTCCTTGCGTGTCCCTCTCTTTTTCCCTTCTATGTGTTCTTGTGTATGTGTTCTCTGTTCTCTCTATCTGTTATCCCCTCTTCTTCTGGGGTATCTATTTATAGGCCCAGCTCCTTTGTCCTGCAGGCTTCCTCCATAAGCTATCTCTTAAGTTATTTCTGATATTACTCCGGTAATTATAGCTCTGTCACATAACTTCCATTTTTTCCAGATGGCTATCTTGCACGCCAAAACTACTATATGACATCCATTGCGGCTGGTCTTTTCCTATTGGACCACCTTCTTTATTTTCCTATTTCTTAGCTTCTACTGATTCAATGATTGCTGGAGTCAGTCGTGTGTCATCCCACACGTCACTTTTATCTCTGATGTAGTGAGGAGTTCTCATATAATCCTAGCAACAACCTTTGATGGGATAAAAGTACTCTGTGATGGCTAATTTTAGTCTCTCGTAACCAAATACTTAGTCTATGATGGGATAAAATTAGTGTCCGATGGCCAAATTTTTTATCCTCTAATGCGGTAGTCTCCGACAGTATACTTTATCCCCTAATGCGCTAGTCTCCGATGACTAATTTTATCCTCCGATGTGTTAGTCCGCGACAGTGTACTGTAACCCCTGACATGCTAGTCTCAGATGTCTAATTTTATCCCCTGATGCGCTAGTCTCCGACACTGTGCTTTATCCCCTGACACTCTAATCTCTGACGGCTAATACATCCCCTGACGCTCTAGTCTCCGATGCTCAGAAACATCCCCTAACGCCTAGAGAATATCCCCTGATGCTTAAACACTTCCCCTGATGCCGAGAAAAAAGTTTCCCCTGACGCCCAGAGTTTGGCAAGGAATCGGATTGCCCAAGAGTTTGGCGCTGAGTATTTGGCCCTGGTGTCCAGACTTTGGCTATAATGTATCTCCCGACGAGTTTAGCATTGGCTAAAAGTGACTTTGGCATTAGTCATTTTTTATCCCCTGATGGCCCTACTTTGGCGCTAGTATGGATTACCCGACGACTTTGGCAATGGTTCGAGAATGACTTTTGCGCTAGTCATTTTCTTCCCCTGAAGTCGAGAAAATATCCCCTGATGTCGAGAAAATATCCCCTGACGTCGAGAATATGTCCCCTGATGCCTTTACTGCAGTCTTACCTTGCTACACATTTCCTAGCACTTCATCCACTCTTAAAGTCACTTATAGCTCTTGTTGCACTTCCCAACCAATGCTTTGTATAAGCATTATCACAAGATAAGTTTGAGGATACTTTCTTTTCACCAAGCTTAAATACCTCGGCAAGATCCTCGGATGTGTACATTTTTGAGCATGTTATCTTGGCATTTTGTTTATCCATCTTTATTCCTGGTCCATCAGGGCTTCGGTCATGAACTCCATTCACTTCAAAGAGGAGAAACTGTCAATCCTACACTTTACACAAAATTAAATCCAACAAGCCTCCAAAACCTCAAGGCAAAACATAAATAAAATAAAACCAAAATTGAGGTGTCTACAACTGTCCGTCTTTATCATGATCATTTTGTATAGTAAAAATGATTGTGATAAAGACGTAGGCACCTCTACTCCCCGATTTCGGGACCTGCCATCATTTGCACAGTAGAATGATTTCTAGCCGCCAAAACCTGAGGAATCTCATCACGATCACTTGCGTAGTTGAATGATCGGGACTTGTTCATTGTATTGTCAAACAAGTTGAGATCATTTGCGTAGTTAAATGATCCAAACTATTTTCCGACTTCATTATATCAAAATCATTTGCGCAGTAAAATGGGTTTGATAAACACCAAGTAAAACATTCCAATTGAAGTGGTGTTAAAATTACATGCGTAGTAAGACATGTTGGGTTTTAAAGGATTAAAACGCAGCGGAAAAATACGATATAAAATAAAACAAAACGAAAACCAAACCCGAGGATCTATGCGAAACAATTTAATACAGATAGTTTAAGATTTTACCGATTAAAAGTGCAAATCTGAAGCTTTGGTGAAGGTGTTGATCGTCTCCAAATCTTTAACGCAATCCAACAGGACAGCGTCTCTACGGTATCCACACGAACACCCGCGAATCATCTCACAATCCGAACAAGAAGAGTTACAGTACTAGCTGTATGATCTGTATCTCCTATCTCTATCTCTTTTAACCCTAGTCTCTCTCTTATGAGCGGCTACGTAAAACGTTGGTTTTTAGAGAATGGCTGATATATCATATATATAGCCTTTCATAGAGTAATTCCAAAACCTAATCTAATTAGAAGACTTAAAATCCGAATTTTATATCTCTTAGATATATATATTTAATCAAGTCTCACTTAATTAATATATATATGCATAAATAAATATATATATATTCGTATTTCCTTCCAAAGGACTCTACTTCATACAGATTACATATATAAATATATATGTATATAATTTAAAGCCATGATTTAATTAAATCAATCTTATTGATATATTAAAATCATTGACATTTAAATTATATATCCTTGACGAATGTTCTTTGTGTGTGACCCTGTAGGTTATTATTACGTTGGCAATAATTTTAAATCATATTATAAAATTATAAACAGTGAGCGGCATCTAGTAATACATCACTATTACCCAAGTAATAATAAAGTCATAGATTCGACGTTACCTTTCGCCACCAATGTTTCAATGTAACTTAATCCTTTTGACCATGATATCTAAGATTAAATTCAAGGCATGGATGTGTCATCCTCTTCATAATTTAATCTCAGTTTTCTTGATCAATGAGTAAACTATATGAAACAAATCTCTATTTGAGCATGGCCATGCATTTCATAGTTTCACTCAATCAAGAGGCCTATAGATATCACCCCTAATTTATAGGAGGGTTAAATTCCATCTACATCATTCCTATTTCTCACATAACTCATTATGCATCCAACAATCACCTTTATCGTCCACCCGGTTAAAGGTGACTTTTGATAATGTCAAAACGCATAACTCCTTATGTAGAAATGTCATGAGTTCAGGTCAAAGGACCATTACATCATTGTCACTATGAGAATAACTTATGACACATAGCATAACGCTCCATGTAGAATTCTCATGGTGGGTATGTCCAGTGCTATGTTCTCTAACATGTACCTATGTATCAACTTAATATATCTCGTATATATTTATGACCAATGAGATATGGCCATTAGTTAATCCACATACTAGTCTCAATGTATTATTGTTGTCCCACTGACAATGATACTTAACTAGGGACATTTAAGAATAATGATACATTACATACTTATATGATCTCATATTCAAGTCACATACTTGAATCCATATAATTAGTATCATACTTCTAAGGACATTTATTATGTTAACATTTATATAACGTAGTAAATAAAACATAATAAAAGAAATTATCATTTAACCAAAATATAACATAAATATAGTGTCACAATCATTACATAATTGGCCATTAGGGCATACACTCTAACAACCTCCCACTTGCACTAGAGCCAATCACTCATATATCTAATACCAATAGCAATAGTGTGACCTTCGTGCTTCTGCTGCGACAAAGCCTTGGTCAGTGGGTCTGCAACATTTTCTTTTGTCGGTATTCTGCAAATATGTACATCACCTCTCTCGATAATTTCTCGAATGAGATGAAAACGCCTAAGTATATGCTTGGATAGTTGGTGAGATCTAGGTTCCTTTGATTGTGCAATGGCACCATTGTTATCACAGTAGAGGTCTACTGGATCAACAATAGAAGGAACAACACCAAGTTCAGTAATGAACTTCTTTATCCATACAGCCTCCTTTGCTGCATTGGAAGCAGCAATATAGTCAGCCTCTGTTGTAGAATCGATAACTGTCTCTTGCTTTGAACTCTTCCAGCTCACAGCTCCACCATTAAGGCAAAAGACGTAGCCTGACTGTGACTTATAGTCATCGTTGTCAGTTTGGAAACTAGCATAAGTGTAACCCTTTACTGCCAGTTCCTCTTCACCTCCATATATCAAGAATGCATCCTTAGTCCTTTTGAGGTATTTTAGGATATTCTTGACTGTTGTCCAGTGACCTTAACTAGGATTTGACTGGTATCTTCTCGTCATGCTCAAAGCATACGAAACATCAGGACGCATACATAACATTGCGTACATGATAGATCTAATTGCCGAAGCATAAGGAATCTTACTCATGCGATCCTTATCATCTTGTGATTTAGGACATTGAGCTTTAGAGAGCGTTACTCCATGCGACATGGGTATGTAACCTCTCTTAGCATTTTGCATGCTGAACCGTTTCAACACTTTATCATTGTATGTACTTTAACTTAAGCCAAGCATCTTTCTCGATCTATCTTGATAGATCTTGATACCTAGAATATAGGTTGCTTCACCCAAGTCTTTCATGGAGAAACATTTTCCCAACCATGTCTTGACTGTTTGTAAGGAAGGAATGTCATTACCAATAAGTAATATGTCATCGACAAATAATACTAGGAATACAATATGGCTCCCACTAAACCTTTTGTAAACACAAGGTTCATCTTCATTCTTGATAAAGCCAAACTCTTTGATTGCTTCATCAAAACGAAGATTCCAACTCCGAGATGCTTACTTTAATCCATAAATGGATCTTTGTAGTTTACATACCTTTTCAGCATCCTTTGGAGTGACAAAACCCTCAGGTTGTGTCATATACACATCCTCAAGCAGATTTCCATTAAGGAAAACTATTTTGACATCCACCTGCCAGATTTCATAGTTATGAAAAGCTGCAATAGCAAGTAAGATCCTGATGAATTTAACCATGGCTACTGAAGAAAAAGTCTCATCATAGTCAACACCTTGAACTTGTT
Organism: Centella asiatica; assembly: GCA_014636745.2. Classification (NCBI taxonomy): domain Eukaryota; kingdom Viridiplantae; phylum Streptophyta; class Magnoliopsida; order Apiales; family Apiaceae; genus Centella; species Centella asiatica. The sequence continues at coordinate 59,674,497 of CM025786.1, forward strand.
TGAAACGTTTTGCTACCAATCGCCCTTTATAGGTTTGTACATTACCATCCATGTCAGTTTTCTTTTGAAAACCCACTTGCACCCAATTGGTTTTATCCCTTCAGGTAGGTCAACCAAAGTCCATACTTGGTTGGCATACATGGAGTCTATCTCAGATTTCATGGCTTCAAGCCATTTCTCAGACTGAGGTCCGTTCATAGCTTCTTGATAGGAAGTAGGCTCATCATCATCTATGAGCATTACTTCGCCACTTTGAGTGATAAGATATCCACAATATCTTTCAGGCTCATGGCGTGTCCTACCAGATCTACGAGGAGCTTGTGTTACTTGAGCAGGTTCAGTTTCCACAACAACTTGTGGCTCCTGCTCATGTTCCATCTCAAGTTCATTGGTATTTTGTGGTTCTCGAATTTCTTCGAGTTCTACATACCTCCTACTGTTTTCTTTAGAGAAAAATTCTCTTTCGAGGAAAACTCCAGTGCGAGCAACAAACACTTTGTTCTCCGAAGGTTTGTAGAAATAATACCCTTTTGTTTCTTTAGGGTATCCCACACAATTACACTTATCTGATTTAGGTCCGAGCTTGTCAGAAGCTAGATGCTTTACATACTCTTCGCATCCCCAAATCTTCATAAAAGACATACTAGGACGTTTCCCAGACCACATCACATATGGAGTCTTTTGAACCGTTTTTGTAGGAACACGGTTAAGTATAAAAGCAGCAGTTTCTAGGGCGTGACCCTAGAAACTTATCAGAAGATCTGCATGACTCATCATGGATCGTACCATGTCTAACAAGGTACGATTCCTCCTTTCAGACACACCATTCCATTGTGGTGTTCCTGGTGGAGTGAGTTTTGATATAATACCGCACTCTTTAAGAAGATTATCAAATTCCTGGCTCAAGTATTCAACACCTCGATCTGATCGGATAGCTTTTATACTTTTGCCAAATTGGTTTGGTACTTCATTCTTGAATTCTTTGAACTTTTAAAAGGATTCAGATTTGTGTTTCATAAGATACACATATCCATATCTACTGAAATCATCAGTAAATGTAATAAAGTAGCAAAATCCAGATCTAGCTAGCGAACTCATTGGTCCACATACATCACTATGTATGAGGCCCAATACATCGCTGGCCCGTTCACTATGTCCAAAGGTGCTTTAGTCATTTTTCCCAATAAACAAGACTCGCATACATCATATGATTCAAAATCAAATGAGTCCAGATACCCATCTTTATGGAGTTTGGATATGTGTTTCTCACTGATGTGGCCCAAATGACAATGCCAGAGATAAGTCGGATTAGAATCTTTTAATTTTAGTCGTTTAGTATTTATATTATAGATGGGCATTTGTAAATCAAGAACATAAAGACCATTTAACAATTTTGCTACTCCATAACACATCTCATTTAAGAAAAATGAACTGTTGTTCTTTATTATAAATGAAAAACCTTTCTTGTCCAAACAGGAAACAGAAATAATATTCCTGCTTATAACAAGCACATAATAACAGTCTTCAAGTTCTAATACTAGCCCAGTGGGCAAAGACATATGGTAAGTTCCTACAGCTAATGCAGCAACTCTTGCTCCATTTCCAACGCGTAGGTCCACCTCGCCTTTAGCCAATGGTCTACTCCTTCGCAGTTCCTGCACATTCACACAAATGTGAGAACCACGTCCAGTATCAAATACCTAAGATATAGAAGTAGATAAATTGACTTCTATAACATATATACCTGAATCGGAAGTCTTACTTCCTTTCTTCTTCTTTAGATCTTCCAGGTAAGCATGACAATTCCTTTTCCAGTGTCCAGGCTTTCCACAGAAGTGACAATTACCTTCTTTAGCTATCCCACCTTTAGGCTTCAAAGCCTTATTGGATTTGGATTTGGCAACAGATTTAGATCCCATCTTCTACTTTTTTGCCCTTTCCATTTCCTTTGGCATTCCCCTTTTTTACCATCAAAATGGGAGAGGGTCCTACCTTTTTCATGTTGTTTTCAGCAGTTCTCAACATACTCAACAACTCAGTAAGTGGTTTCTCAATTTCCTTCATGAGGTAATTCATGACAAATTGAGAATAGCTATTGTTCAGAGATTGTAAGACAAGATCAGTTTGAGCCTCCTGAGTAAGTGGAAAGCCCAACCTATCTAGGTATTCAATATACCCAATCATCTTCAAAACATGTGGACCAACTGGATCATGTTCACCCTGCTTACAATGATACAATGCTTTGCTCGTATCATACCTCTCCTGCCGAGCATGCCCCTCGAACAACTTCTTAAGATGTTCAATCATGTCATAAGCATCCATCAACTCATGTTACTTCTAAAGCTCAGGGTTCATGGTTGCTATCATAAGGCAGCCCACATCCAGAGCATCATCTTGATGCTTCTTATAAGCATTTTGCTCTGTTCATGGTGCAGTGGTAGCTGGTGCAGCAGGAATTGGTCCATCCAGGATGTAGAGCTTGCGCTCCTACTTGAGGACAATCCTCAAATTCCTATGCCAGTCTAGGAAATTAATCCCATTCAGTTTTTCCTTCTCAAGGACTGATCGTAGTCAAAGGCTACTATTGTTGTTGTTTGCCATTAATATCTACAATTCATAAATGCAAAATAAATAAGTAAATTTGCAGAAATTTTATTGTTATGTTTTTGATAATAGCACATTCAAAATATACCTCCCACTATTTTATTCAAATTAATAGCCCTCACCATTAATTCAGAATTATTTCTTTTAAATACTTCTAGTGAGCCAAGATCCATATTTCATTATGTCCTAAGTTAGCTTTGGCTAATCACTCAAAACATGATTATTTAGGTAGACAACACTTTGTCAATTATATCATATATAACTCTTGGATAGTTTGTCGAACAACATTTGTTCAAGCTTAACTAATGAACTTATACAAACTTTATGCCTCTAAACCCACAATCCTATTATGATAGCCTAGTTAAGTCAAGCCCAATTTTAACAGTTTGGATATCACAATTATCCTATTGCACCATGCCAAGATAAATGGGGTACTTTGCTTTGGCAAACCTACATCCATCGATCAAGGCCTTGATAAGTGTTAATCATTGGAAGACATATGTTTTAAACTTAATTATTTTATGAGGGATTTTATTAATTAAATCAGATCTCACCAACTATAACTTTTAGGCATGCACATTTATTCATTATATCATATATAAGCATAAATAAAGTGCAAAATTAATTGTGACATAGTTATGGCCAAATCCTATGCCAATCTTTCCAAGCTAATGAAAAGATTGAAGGTCAGTGTAATGTGGTAATTGATCTTCAAACTTGGCAGCTTTCTTGAAAATCCGTTTGCATGCATCCTTTTCCTTATCTCCATCTTCTGTTGGTCATCTTTATAGATTACATAATAATGAAACCTATACTACAATATTCTATGTTGTACATTACATTATAGAAAGAAACCTCGAGTTACATTCGAGGGGAGTAAGATGAGAAGAGAATATTACATCCAGATATAAGAGACAGCACAACATGTGTGACGACCCCAAAATCCCTTAATGGATCAGGGCTTCGTCAAAAGAAGGAAAAGATAACCATACATCCAAACATAGCATAAATACTGGATAAGGACAATATTAGAAAGTTATTACAACCCGAGAATAATACAATTACAGCGGAAGCTAGTACATCATCTTTAAATACAAACCAAAATCCACACTACTTCTAATATCTTCCTCCCTTTCTTCATATCTTCTTTCCTTCCTCAGTCTAATCAAAAGAGTAAATAACTTAGTAATTTATCATCTTTGCTTTCCCCTTATCAGAGGGTTCAGCCTTAGCATTCTGACCTGCAAGACATTAAAATTCAGCATGGGTGAGCGATTTATGCCCAGCAAGTATATACACATTGAAGAAGTATATAAACAATTTAAAGGTATGTATCTGGAACATCGAAGAAAATTCAAATCTGTTTGTGAGGCTTGGTGAAACAATGCCAAGGCCTCGGAAACCTTCAAAGATCATTGAGGATCCACTGATGATACACAACATGAGATCCTCCTTGAAGAAAGACAGGTATACACCTGAGCATAACTTTCTCAAAATATCCATCGGGGGCTAAACCCGTGGATCTGCTAACCATACAGTACATAGCTGGCCAAACTGGACTGCATGATCCCTCTTGTGTGGACTACGTAGTCACTTAGCATTCCTCTAGGTCCGGTGAAGAACACATCAGCACCTTTCCTTTCCTCTTGCCAACCATGTGGCATAACCCATTAAGGGACATCATTCTCATTCATTTGCACAGATATAAGATTGTAACATAGCTGATATTCAAAGCTCATTTATATCCATGCATCATCATTCATATTATGCTAGCGGAATTTTAAAGCATAGCATGCTCTTTCATAAAAGAAAACAATTGAAACATAATTCAAGTCTTGCACGCATATCGAATCGAATGATTATGCGTTAACTGAAATAAACATCAGATTGGATGTATATGTTTGCATCAACTTGCAATTAAACATAAGGTTGTGAATATACTTGCCTCAGTCCTTTGCTCACAAAAAATTCAATTTACTTGAGAGGGGAAAATTCTGTAAAATATACATATCCCAAAATAAATTTAGTACTTAGGTTAAAATATGAGAGAAAGTGCATATGTGATGTCCTTAAACTTTTAAGGTTTCCAAAACTGCTATAAAAACTGTTTAGGGTGAATACATAATTAAGCATCATAAATAATTTTAAGAAAAATCATGTTTTATAGTTTTGAAGGCAGACTGCACGTCAGGCGAAAAATCTACTACGCCAGGGAATAATCTTTCATCGGGGTTTGACTGACCATCAGTGGGCAAACTACTCGTCAGGGGATATTTCGCCTGTCAGGGGATGTTTCGCCCGTCACGGGATGTTTCGCTCGTCAGGGGATGATTTCCCCACCATCAGGGTCTCCTTCTCTCATCAGGGAAAAGTCATCAGGGGATGACTTCTCGACTGTCAGGGTATCTCTTACCCGTCAGGGGAAGATCTCTCGGCCATCAGGGGATAGTCGTCGACCATCAGGGTATGTTTTAGTCACCACAAAACTGATCAGGGACTAACATACTTGCCTATCAGGGACTACTAATGACGTTATCAGAGACTAACTTTAGCCTGTCAGAGACTAAGGCTGACGTCATCAAAGACTAAGAAATGTCGACACCAGGGACTAGCAACTCATTAGGGACTGATGACGTCATCTTAATTCTGTCGGAGACTAAGAGTGACGTCATCGGAGACTAACTTCTCATCAGAGACTAATGACGTCATCAGGGACTAAACTTTAGCCTGTCGGGGACTAAAGCTGACGTCATCGGAGACTAACTTCTCATCAGAGACTAACTTAAAGTCTCTCAGAGACTATTTTACAAGGTCAGAGACTAATTCAAACCCGTCAGAGACTAGGTTAAGGCCTGTCTCAGATACAGGGTCGTCTTTCTCACTCCTCCATGGGTGGTGTTCTCAACCATAACCATACTTAGGTCAAAACTCATCATTCTCTCAGTGATACGTAACATTTCCTATGGTCTGCAAGCCATCCTAGACACGGTTTAGGGTTCAAACTCAGGTTAAAGAATACTCAAGCATGGAGTTGCAATTATTGACAAAAGAATGTTTGGTAGTTAAAGGTCTGTCTACCAGGTGGTTGTCAACAATATTACACCCATCATAGACAAATTTTGAAATAAATGACATTAACTCCAGCGTTAAAATATGCATTAAGTCATACTTTTGGAAATAAATGAACAAGGTATTAAATGTGGTACGTATGAGCGAACAAAAGTATAAGAAATAGAGCAGGACTTTAATGAAATGCTCATACCTCTTTGATGGCAAGAAGAGTTAAAAGCTCTAGTTGTTCTTCCAAAAAGGACAGTTGTTTAGAGAATAAATTGGGATTTGGTGGCACACAGTATGGAAGTTTATGAAAGTAGGGCAAGGGTGGTATCAACGTGATATATATATAACACCTGATTAGCAACAAGGGCCGTCGGATTTATTTAATCTAAGTCATTGGCTATGAAAAGAAAAGAAGTGACTGATGAGAAAAAGGTTGGTTGCAACGGCTGCTAGTACTCATCGGTCGTTTATCATAGCCCACTCTATGGTACAGATGGAGGTGATGTACATTAAATGCTACTGTCTCCCCGCGTTAGGTTTTTAAAATAAAACGGGTACTGTAGCAAATCTTGTTCACACTTGGGGAGCCCCTTTTCCCGCGTGAACACACTTTCACACAAAACAAATCTTGAATGCAATACCCTTTTAAAAACTTGAGCTTTAAAATACATTTAAAATCTTTTGGACATCACATTGCCATTGATTTTTTTTTTTTATAAGAAAGTATAATTTCATTATTTATAACCAATAAGGAAATAAACCTTCATGCAGAAAATAAAATAAATCTCATAATCAAAATTCCATTGAGATTTTTGGGTTCTCACAACATGCAAGCCATATTTTTTAAAACAAAACCACTAACCTATGGGTCGTAAGGCCATAACTATGCACCATGCATATCATAATAAGCACACAATAACATGATTTAAACAATTAAAATAAAAATATATATATATATATTTTAATTAATTTTTAAATCATTAAACCATATTTGGGGACACGACAATTGTGCGCTACGGCGGGGGGTCAAGGGGGCACCCCCCTTGCCGGGGTCCTAAGGGTCGGGAGGCCCCTAGCGGGGTCCAAGGGGCATGGCACCTGGCGGTGGTCTTGCTGACCAATCAGCGAGCAGGGGTCTAAGGGGGCAACGCCCCTTGGAAAAATTTTTACAAGTCACAATCTATCGAAGACTAAGCTCAAATTAAACCTATCGGAGACTAATCCCATTAGCTCGTCGGAGACTAATTATTAAGCTTGTCAGAGACTAAGGATGACGTCATTAGAGACTACATTTAGCTTGTCGGAGACTAAAGCTGAAGTCATCAGAGACTAACATTTAGCTTGTCGGAGACTAATGCTGACGTCATTAAAGACTAACATTTAGCCTGTCGGAGACTAAAGCTGACGTTATCAGAGACTAACATTTAGCCTGCCGGAGACTAAAGCTGATGTCATCAGAGACTAACATTTAGCCTGTCGAAGACTAATGCTGACGTCATCAGAGACTAACTTTTAGCCTATCGGAGACTAATGCTGACGTCATCTGAGACTAAGAATTCCTTCATCAGAGACTAAGAATTCTAATATACGAAATTCTGAAACAATTCCAGAAATCGAAACATATCATATATGTCCAGAATCGTATAACCCATCATCATCTCGACATCCCATCTCCCGACTTACATATCAAATATGCAGAATAACCAATAAGCATGTTTCAAATATGATCAGAATACGTAATTCCAGAATATCCATACATGCAGCATATCATATATCTTCAACATCAAATTCGGTAAACTTGTATTATCGGCATATATCAAATATATCGAATACAATTAAACACATAAACCCATATTAACGTCTCGCATATAGCTCTGATACCACTGTTGGGTTTCGAAGGATCAAAACGCAGCAGAAAAATACGATATAAAATAAAACAAAACGAAACATAAACCCGAGGATCTATGCGAAACAATTTAATACATATAGTTTAAGATTTTACCGATTAAAAGTGCAAATCTGAAGCTTTGGTGAAGGTGTTGATCGTCTCCAAATCTTTAACGCAATCTAACAGGACATCGTCTCTACGGTATCCACACGAACACCCGCGAATCGTCTCACGATTCGAACAAGAAGAGTTACAATACTAGCTGTATGATCTGTATCTCTTATCTCTATCTCTTTTAACCCTAGTCTCTCTCTTATGAGCGGCTACGTAAAACGTTGGTTTTTAGAGAATGGCTGATATATCATATATATAGCCTTTCATAGAGTAATTCCAAAACCTAATCTAATTAGGAGACTTAAAATCCAAATTTTATATTTATTAGATATATATATTTAATCAAGTCTCACTTAATTAATATATGTATGCACAAATAAATATATATATTCGTATTTCCTTCCAAAGGACTCTACTTCATACAGATTACATATATAAATATATATGCATATAATTTAAAGCCATGATTTAATTAATTCAATCTTATTGATATATTAAAATCATTGACATTTAAATTATATATCCTTGACGAATGTTCTTTGTGTGTTACCTTGTAGGTTATTATTACGTTGGCAATAATTTTAAATCATATTATAAAATTATAAACAGTGAGCGGCATCTAGTAATACATCACTGTTACCCAAGTAATAATAAAGTCATAGATTCGATGTTACCTTTCGCGACCAATGTTTCAATGTAACTTAATCCTTTTAACCATGATATCTAATATTGAATTCAAGGCATGAATGTGTCATCCTCTTTATAATTTAATCTCAATTTTCTTGATCAATGAGTAAACTATATGAAACAAATCTCTATTTGAGCATGGCTATGCATTTCATAGTTTCACTCAATCAAGAATAATGATACATTACATACTTATATGATCTCATATTCAAGTCACATACTTGAATCCATATAATTAGTATCATTCTTCTAAGGACATTTATTATGTTAACATTTATATAACGCAGTAAATAAAACATAATAAAAGAAATTATCATTTAACCAAAATATAACATAAATATAGTGTCACAATCATTACATAATTGGCCACTAGGGCATACACTCTAACAAGACAATCTCAAACACCCAAAGCAGTAAATCAAGTCAAGACCATTGACATAGTTAAATGGTAATGACCAAATAGCCAAAAACAAAATCATTTGCGCAATTGAATGATCTTGCTGACTCAAATTTTGAAAACAAGTTTTGAAATTGAAACAACCCCATCTACGTAGTAAGATGGTTTTGAGACAAAAGGTTGCATAGCTGCCCCAGGGTCACTTGCGTAGTTGAATGACCTGAGTAGCTTTAAACCACAAGATGGTATTGAAAATCATTGGCGTAATAAAATGATTACAAATACCGCAATTCTTAAGATCGGACTTGAAAATGCATCAAAATCATCTGTGTAGTAAGATGACATGAAACAAAGGGTTGGAGCTACCCCAAGGTCATTTGCGTTGTTGAATGATCTGAGTAGCTTGCAACCAATGGATGGTATTGAAAATCATTGGCGTAGAAAAATGATTACGACTACCGCAATTTCAAAAAATCAGATTTGAGAATGTATCAAAATCATCTGCGTAGTAAGATGAAATGAAATAGAGGGTGTTGTACCCACATGCATGCAAATAATACAAAATGAGGTGTGCCATGAAATGCCTAAATCCAATGCATGTTATCAAAATAAAAGCGGTTCGATTAAGGATGATCCCTGTTTGGTTCCAATTTTGACATGACCCTTGCGGAGATCCATAGGAGTCCTTCCTTGGCTTCACCTATTTGTTGGATTTGTCCACCTAAAACACAAAATTTGTTTTCTAGGATGGCCGCTCCTTGTCTCCATTGAAATCAATGATTATACCTCGGTCAACGTTTTGAGGTCTCACTTATTTGATCAAATCCTCTGATTCTCTCAACTTTGATTCTATCGACTTCATTCTCTTGGCTACCCTAGACATCCAGTTGGTGCTTCATTTGTACTCCTCCCATATCCATCATAAGTAGGTTTTTCTTCTTTTTTTTCTCTTTCCTTTTTTATTTTTTATTTTTTTTACTTTTTTACTTCTGGGTTTTCGCTAGACCCGGTACTGTCATTGTTGCACCATCCTGCCATTTCTGGTTTTTAGTAAGTCGACAGTTTTGTATCTTCCCATAACCCTACGTTCCTACTCGTTGTGCCCTTTCGGTTTTCGCAACGGCTCTCGGATCATGCAACTTTTTTTTTTCTTTTTTCAGTATAAATACAATATTGTCCTCAGAAATCATGACAAATTTTGCTTCTTTATGGTATCAATCCCATCAATCTCTTGATAAATATTCGTTATGCACAAACAATTTGGGAATTTCGATGAGTATCATTACTTTTGTTTTTGGGGAATCAAATATTCTCTTATCGGGTGACATGATTTGTGAGACATAAGGCTTTTGGGTTAGAAGTTTGATCTATTGGGTGATCCGTCAATCATGATTAGATCTCTCTCATTTTCCTTCTAGTTTGAAGAGATGTTTCCCAGATAATGAGGAAATGATTCAAGGCATTTTTTTTTGAGGTTTTGACCCCATGAGGATATTTTTCATGATTTGGACTGTGTCGTAGTTAGGTTGCCTACGTACTCCTTTGAAGGAGATCAGGTCAAAATGTAGTTCTAGTTTGATCCTTTGTTTTGCTTGTTTTTTTTTCTTTTTAGTAAGCCATTTAGTATGGGCAAGTTTTTTACGGAGGAAACTTTTTGGCACACAAAAGGGTAAAAGGCTCAAGGTAGGGCAACTGAAGAGTAAGTGTAAAAGGCAAAGAGACTAATTGATTCCCCAAAACAAATATCATTTTACCCATCATGAATATCAAATAATTTACGCATTAAATCTCTTTACCGTATCCAAGTTTATGGGTTGAAGAAAGATCTCACCATCAATTTCTTGCAAGATGAGGGCTCCTCCTGACAAGACTTTCTTTACCACGAACGGTCCTTGCCAATTTGGTGTGAATTTTCCTCTTGCTTCATCTTGAAAAGATAGAATCCTTTTTAGCACCAAACCATTCTTTTTAAAGGACCTGGGTCAGACCTTCTTGTTGTATGCCCTTGAAATCCTCTATCTATATAATTGGCTATGATAAACAGCTTGCATCCTTTTTTCATCAATCAATGCCCGATGGTCGTGTCGGACTTGGATGCAATCCACTTCTGGTAAGTTTGATTCCACCAAAACCCGTAGTGATGGTATTTCCACATCGATCGAAAGAACTGCCTCCATTCCATATACCAATGAATACGGCATTACCCTGGTTGATGTCCGAACAAACGTCTGATATGCTAATAATGCTAATGGTAACAAATCAGGCCATCCTCTATGGTTACGCACCATCTTCTCAATGATCTTCTTGATATTCTTATTTGCAGCTTCCACAACCCCATTCATTTTTGGGCGGTAAATGGCTGCGTTGAGATGTTTGATGTTGAATAACTTACATAGTTGTCGCATCATGTCATTGTTCAAATTCTGAGCATTGTCTGACACTATTACTTTGGGTTATCTGTACTTACATACAATATTATTTCGAATAAAAGTGCAGATTACCTCCTTCGTGACTTTTGCCGAGGATGTTGCCTCCACCCACTTTGTAAAATAGTCGATGACTACAAAAATGAAGCGATGTCCAGTTGATCCTTTGGGCGTGATCGGACCGATTACATCCATACCCCACATCGCAAATGGCCACGGAGATACTATACAATGTAACTCAGTTGGCGGAGCATAGAGTGCATTGGCATGGACTTGGCACTGATAACATTTCCTGGCATGTTTCTCACAATCTACCTTTAGAGTGATCCACCAGTGGCCCATTCTTATAATTTTCTTGGCTAACATCTCACTATTCATGTGTGGTCCACAAATTCCTCCGTGGACTTCTTCCATTAACTTCAATGCCTCTCCTTCTTCTAGACAAACTAGTGCCCCTGCTTCTGGATTCTTCTTATATAACATATCTCCGTTTAGGAAGAAACGAGTGGCCATTCATTGTATTCTCCTTTTTTGTACCGGATCTGCATTGTCAGGTAAGGATCCACTCTCCAGAAAGTTCTTCATATCTTGAAACCATGTTCTTTCTGTCATGGGAATTCCTTCTTCAATTTGACAACAATATGTTGGTTTGTCCTTTAATTCAATTCCCACAGGTGGCAAAATTTTTTGGTTTGAAGCATGGATTAGAGAAGCAATGGTTGCAAGAGCGTCGACAAAGTCATTCCTATCCTGTGGTATGTGTTCAAATTTTACTTCTTTGAAATGCTTAATTAACTGCAAGACATGTTGATGATATGGGAGAAGTCAAAATTCCTTTGTGATGTAGACTTTCTTCAATTGTCGAATTACCAACTCTGAATCTCCAAATGTGGTCAAACTTTTGATGTCCATTTCCACAGCCATTTGCAATCCCATCATACATGCTTCGTACACTGCCGTATTGTTGGAATTGCAGAATTGGAGTTTGGCTGCCGTTGGATACTGTTTCCCTATTATAGATACCAAAATAGCTCCTGCCCCAACACCAGTGGTGTTTATAGCTCCATCAAAATATAAAATCCAAAAGGGGATTAGGTATTCTATGACATGTATCAACATCGAGCTTTCGTCGGGAAATTTTGCCTAGAAAGGTTCTACTTCGGTTAACGGTGCCTCAACTAACTAATCAGCTATGGCTTGTCCCTTAACCGTTGTCTGAGATACGTAGATGATATTAAATTGTTGAAGTATCAATTGTCATTTCGAGAGTTGGCAAATCAAAGTGGGTTTATCCAGTATATATTGCAATGGATCCATCCTGGAAATCAGATAAGTTGTATGGCTGTGAAGGTAATGTTGGAGACAGTTAGCTACCCATGCCAAGGCGCAACAGGCCTTTTCAATTGATGAATATTTCTGCTCACTTTGGGCGAATCTTTTACTCAAATAGTAAATGGCTCTTTCTCTTTCTTTCTTTTGTTCATCTTTCTGGCCCAACATGCATCTGATGGCATCTCCATTTACTATCAAGTATAGAAATAAAGGCATTCCCGGTGTGGGAGGCACTAGCACTGGTGCTTCTAGTAATTGTTCCTTTATAGCTTCAAACGCCTTTTGACAATCTTCATTCCACCTTTTTGAAGCATTCTTCCTTAATAACCTGAACACAGGTTCCAGAGTGCTTGTCAAATGTGAGATAAATCTTCCAATGAAATTAATGCGCCGTAAAAATCCCCTGATCTCCTTTTCTGTCTTAGGAGGTGGCATCTCAGCAATTGCTTTGACCTTGGCAGGGTCAATCTCAATAGCTCTGCTACTTACCAGGAAGTCCAACAATTTCCCAGCAATAACTCCAAATGCACATTTCCCTAGATTGAGCTTCAAGTTGTATTTCCTCAATCGACTGAACAGCTTCTCCAAGTTGCACAAATGGTCTTCTTTCTTCCTGCACTTTACTATGATGTCATCAACATATACTTATATCTCCTTGTACATTAAGTCATGTAGTATTGCCATCGTTGCTCGGTTGTAGGTGGCCCCAGCGTTGATTAGTCCGAAAGGTAGTCTGCGATAACAGCGTTATAGGTGGCTTCCTATAACCGCATAAAGGTTCCTCGATCATCCTTGGAGCGGATCCAAGCGGTGCTATTTCCCATAACCTTACCGAAGGAGCGGCCTTTGGGGGTATGGTAATCAAGACACCTTTCTAAAGGGTGCGTTTGCAAAATATAGGATCACAAAATATAACTCAAATGAAAATGCAAACTAAAAACAAAAGTTAGCATGCAGTTTTTTCTTAAGTTTCCTTTTACTTTTAAGAGATGATTTTGAAAAAACAAAATTTTAAAAGCTTAAGCGGGTCCCCAGCAGAGTCACCAACTGTCGCGCCTGAAACATTTTGGAAAATATGGGGGGTAAGTTGTGAGATTTCTTTAAAAGTTTCTTAAAACCCTTTTCCAGATGTCTGAGTTTTTTATAAATGCGACGAGGTGATGAGAGTATTTTTCAAAATGAGTAGCCACCTAACAAAATCTAAGATAGTGTGTTAGGACACCTTTCCAGTCTTTATCTTATTTGGAAGATTGATTTTAAGATGACTCTTAAATTATGGCCCAGGCGAAACCAAGAAAACTGAGTTCGTTGCTAGGTTGAACAGGGGGAAGGTGTTAGGCAGCCCCTATCCTCACTATAACGGACTGCTTTTTGAATTTTGTTTCCATGAAATCATCTCTTAAAACCCAAAGTTGTCCAAAAATGAAGCAAGTCCGTTAGCAGTGTAGGTGTGTGTCAGTGTACATGTGTGCTTCTATATTTCCATTATTCAGTTCTGGTTACATATTACAAGGAATAGACTGGAGATGAAGGACCACTCCCAAAGTAAAAAAACAAAACTATTCCTACCCATAGCAAGCTAAAACTTACAACATTGTCTAAAAAACAATAGCTATCTTTAAACTAAACAAGATGAATCTTACTGAATGTTGGCCCCTTTATTACCAACTCTCCGTTGTTGTCCAAGAAGGGTCTGAACTCCATGAATCATTACCTTAGGTATGACACAAAACAAAAGATTAGAAAAGAAATCATAACTGTGCAAATATTTACATGCGGATAATAGAATAAAAATCAAACCATATAAGTTACTTTATATGAACTAAAATCAACCATGAATCATGCCAAGACAAATGTATTTATGACAAAGTGTGAGATTTGATGATACGTAGGTATATGAGGCTAAGTATAATGGTGTTCCCAATAGAGGTAGCTATAGAAAAAGCTATTCTTTACTGCAAACCACCCTATTATAGGAATGTGAACTAACCATGATCGAAACAAAAAATAAGGGGACAGGGGCTCGAGATAAATAAACAATTCAGTATGCCTTGGTTTTTCGATTGATACATAACAGAAAATTACAAGGAGGATGTTTGTGTAAGCAAATAGGGTCTTTCCCTTAGCAAAACTCTTAGAAAAAGAATTTGAAGCTCCCTCACAGTTCACTTCTCCCTCTCTCTCTATCTCTCCTTATGTGTCCCTCTCTTTTTCCCTTCTATGTGTTCTTATGTATGTGTTCTCTATTCTCTCTATCTGTTCTCCCCTCTTCTTCTGGGGTATCTATTTATAGGCCCAACTCCTTTGTCCTACAGGCTTCCTCCATAAGCTATCTCTTAAGATATTTCTGATATTACTCTAGTAATTGTAGCTCTGTCACATAACTTCCATTTTTTCCAGATGGCTTTCTTGCACGCCAAAACTGCTATGTGACATCCATTGCGGTTGGTCTTTTCCTATTGGACCACCATCTTTATTTTCCTATTTCTTAGCTTCTACTGATTCAGTGGATTGCTGGAGTCAGTCGTGTGTCATCCCACACATCACTTTTATCTCTGATACAGTGAAGAGTTCTCATATAATCCTAGCAACAACCTTTGATGGGATAAAAGTACTCTGTGATGGCTAATTTTAGTCTCTGGTGACCAAATACTTAGTCTCTGATGGGATAAAATTAGTCTCCGATGGACAAGTTTTTTATCCTCTGATGCGGTAGTCTCCGATGCACAAAAACATCCCCTGACGCCTAGCGAATATCCCCTGATGCAAAGAAAAATGTTTCCCTTGACGCCTAGAGTTTGGCGATGAATTGGATTGCCCGAAGAGTTTGACGCTGAGTAATTGGCCCTACTACGATAGCGTATCTCCCGTCGAGTTTGGCGTTACTCATTTTTTATCCCCTGATGGCCCGACTTTGGTGCTAGTATGGATTACCCAACGACTTTGGCGATGGTTCAAGAATGAGTTTTGAGCTAGTCATTTTCTTCCCCTGATGTCGAAAAAATATCCTCTAACGCCGAGAATATGTCCCTTAATGCCCTTACTGCAATCTTACCTTGCTCTACGTTTCCTAGCACTTCGTCCACTTTTGAAGTCACTTATAGCTCTTGTTGCATTTCCCAACCAATGCTTTGTATAAGCATTATCATAAGATAAGCTTGAGGATACTTTCTTTTCACCAAGCTTAAATACCTCGACAAGATCCTCGGATGTGTACATTTTTGAGCATGTTATCTTGGCATTTTGTTCATCCATCTCTATTCCTGGTCCATCAGAGCTTCGGTCATGAACTCCATTCACTTCAAAGAGGAGAAACTGTCAATCCTGCACTTTACACAAAATTAAATCCAACAAGACTCATTCCATATTTTATTACATCAAGGCAAAACATAAATAAAATAAAACCAAAATTGAGGTGTCTACATCTGTCGTGCGGAACACTCATCTTCTTTTAAGTAACAAAGGCCATTCCTTGACACTGTCGACTCCATTCAAGTTATCACTAATGACTCGCCTAGTGCAGTGTAGTCCATCCCCTGATGACTAACTTGTCCATCAGTTGATGCAAAACTTGTGCAAATATACTAAGGTTTATAGAATACCTTGAGTATTTACAGATACACAATTATTCCCTAAACATCATCATCATCATTTATATCTAACAATGTCCCCCTATTTATGGTTATCAGTTTGATAACCATAAATCTAACTGTAGTGATGATGATGTCAAAACCCAAAATTATAGACATTAAAGAATAAATGTATTTGAATAGTTACAAAGAATAATTATGTACAAGTATATTACCTTCTGTACAAACAAGGTTCTGAACTTGATAACATGTTCATTTTTGTGGTTAGCAATTTGTCTTAGAACATGCATCAATTCCACTCTTCTTCTTGTTGCTCCTCCTCCACAGCCTTCTCCTTCTCCTGTTGAAGTTGTTTCCCATCTAATGTCCTTGGCCTTTTGGAGCAGGATCAGTAGTCACATCCTCTAAAGGTTGATTTCCAGATGTCTCAACAACATCCCCTGATAATGACTTTGAAGAATTCTCCCATTTTGAAGATTTCTCCCCTTTTTTGGCATAATTATGAGTGGAAGTTGAGAATTGGGATGTGATTTGAGGAACTTGTTTGAGAGTGTCATCTTTATCACTCTTAGAAGAATTGTAAGTATTTACAAATTCTATATTTTCTCTATATTCTTTATTTACAAAGATCTCATCCTTATTTCCCTCATCCTCTCCTTTTTCTAAGCCTTCTAAGGCATCACTCTTTTCCTCTCCTTTTTCATTGCCTTCTAAGGCAATACTCTCATTCTCTCCTTGTGCCAAGGTCCTTTTAATGGGTTGACCTTGCCTCTTTTCACTAAGTATTTTCTCAGCCTCACTCAAAGTTGTCCTAATTGGGCTCCTATGGGCTGTGTTATCAGCAACTGTGGACAAAGTAAGTAATGTATCTACAATTATTGTGTCCACATAAGTGATTTGAGCGGAAATGGAAGAGATACATGTATGTACAATAGGAGAAGCATAAGTATTTATTAAAATAATATTTACAATTGAGGAAGTATAAATACTTAGAGCAATAGTATATACAGTTGTACTTATCTCCCTTGTATGAGCATCAGTGATAGAATCATTTAAGAAGGAATCAATCATTTGACAATCTTGATTGTCAATCACTGTATCACTGAGTATTGGCTCCTCCATGAAGTGAGAAATTGGAGGATCTGATGTCATAACATTTAGAGTTTGTGTTATAACATCTGAAGAATATTGAGGCAAAGAAAAAGAGTATAGAGGTGTAGAAGGGAGTGTTGGCAAAATCACTGAGTAAGGAGGTGATTCATCAAGTGAAGTTATGTGTGCACTCACCATGTAAGATATCTGCAAGTGGCTCTCAGAGACCCTATTGTTGGTTTCATCAGGGGCTATGGTTAGTGTATGTGCCTCACTCAACTGTGTCCCTGGTTGGGGAATTTGTTCAATAATTAAATCCTTTTGGGAGGAGACAATTAGTGATGAGTGTATTTCCTTATTAAGGTCAGTGTCGTTTTGGGAGAATACTGCCTAGTTTGGTTTAGGGTCAACACTCATGGCTTGTCCTCTTCTTCCTCATTCTCTTCAGGCCAATCACTCTCTCACCTTGCTCCCCCTCAATAGATGAGGTTACTTCATAGAGTTTTCTTTTAGTACCCTGAGTCTTTTGGAAGACTGAGGGTTGGGCTATTGAGAGTGGTTGTGTACAAATTGATAATACTACTTGGATAGGCAGAGAAGTGGTAGTTGTCTCTGCCATAATAGTTGAAATAGAAGAAGTAAGAGATTGAGAAAAAGAAGGATGTGTAAGTAATACCTTGAAGGATGGAAGTAGAAATGATTCTTTTGTGTAATTCTGATATGTACAACCTTTAATACACATCCTGAAAAAAAAAAATATATATATATATATATGTATGTATGTATGTATGTATGTATGTATGTATGTATAATAATATATTTTTTTAATTGTTTTATAAACATATAACCATGTATTAGTAACATTATTAGGGAATTATGAGATAAGTTAGAAATACCTGTACTTAAGCACTTAATAGATTGAACTCCCCAACAATTTTTCTGTCATGACTTCAGCAAGTTGATCAAGCATTATCTTACATAATTCACCATTCCCAGTTCTCCCACTAGATTGACAAAAGTGGCTTCATCAAGAGCTTTGGTGAAGATGTCTGTCAGCTGCTTGTTTGTTAGTACAAAGTGTAGTTCAATGGTTCCATTCATGACATGTTCCCTGATAAAGTGATACCTGATCTCTATATGTTTAGTTCTAGAATGTTGCACAGGGATTTCAACAATTGCAATGGCACTTGTGTTATCACACAAAATTGGAAGTTTGTTGAAGTTTAGGTCATAGTCCAATAACTGATATCATCAACATATATTTGAACCAGAATCAGATGACCTTGGTGTTGTCTAAAGAACAATGTCTTGTCAATGATACCTCTTGTGAACTTGTTATCCACCAAAAACTTTGACAGTGTGTCATACCAAACTCTACGAGCTTGCTTCAGTCCATAAAGTGCTTTCTCTAGTTTGTAAACATGTTTTGGGAATCTTGAGCTTTCAAACCTTGGAGGTTGTGGTACATATACCTCTTTTTCTAGTTTTCCATTGAGAAAGACACTTTTCACATCCATTTGAAAAACTTTAAAGTTTGAATGTGTTGCATAGGCTAAGAAAATTCTTATAGCCTCAAGTCTGGCTACTGGTGCAAAAGTCTCATCAAAGTCAATCCCTTCCTCTTGAAGATATCCCTTTACCACCAATCTTGCTTTGTTTCTTATAACAATGCCAGCTTCATCCATCTTATTTTTGAATACCCACTTGGTACCTATTAAATTTTGTCTTTGGGTTTAGGCACCAGCTTCCATACTTGATTTCTTTCAAATTGATTCAGTTCTTCCTGCATGGCCATGATCCATTCTGCATCTTGCATGGCTTCTTCAAATTTCTTTGGCTCTAATTGAGAAAGAAAGCAAGCATATAGGCATTCATTAGATGTAGCTTTTCTGGTTTGCACTTTTTGATTTGGATCACCAATGATTAATTCTTTGGTATGATCCCTAGACCATTTGGGATTAGAGAGGTATCTTGATGAGCTTGCCTAATTATCATCTCCTCCTGTTAGGTTTTAGAACATTTGATGATGATTGTCTTTAGATTACTTAGAGTACAAATGTATAGAAAGTGTTAATTAGTAAAACTGAAGTTTTGTAGCCAGCAGTTATCTTTTTGATTGTAATTCATTCATTCTTTGTAAAGAGATATAATTATTTCTTATTTGTAAGTAACTGCTGGAATGGAGTATCAAAGCTTCAGTAAGTCAAAATGTGTATTTGATCCGTTGGAGTTTACAAAAAGGCTTGTTGGAGACTAGGAAAACTTGTCAGAGACTAAGGATTTTTTATCTATTAGAGACTAGTTTTGCCTGTCGGAGACTAAGGCTTACATCATCAGAGACTAAGTCTAAAGGGGTTGGAGACTAAAGTTTACGTCATCGGAGACTAAAGTTAAAAGCATCAGAGACTAAGCTGATGTCATTGGAGACTAAGCCTTAAAGCATCGAAGACTAAATAACTCTATCGGAGACTACACAATCTGACGTCATTAGGGACTAAAAGCACCAGAGACTAGTGATGACGTCACCAGAGACTAAAGATGAAACATCAGGGACTAGTCGTGATTTAATTTCTGAGAGATACAGAGTTCGAATTGAATAAGGATGGTCTTCCACGTAAATCAAGATATTATTGAAGACGTAGTTGGTAAGGAAACATGCCAGAAATCTCTTCCTAATCAAAAAGGAAATATTGTATTTGATTCGAATAAGGAAGCTAAATCAATATTGATTTAGAAAAGGAAAACTCAGTAATTCAGTTTTTAGAGAAGCTATAATTAGTTTTACAGGAATTGTAATTTTGAATCTGTATAGGTTTTTCATAGTTTGTATCTTTTCCTATACAGAATAGAAAAGAAGCTGACGATCATATTATTGTGATAGTTAGAATTTGTATTCAATTGTTAAAATCAATACAAGCAATTGTTTATAAATTGATTCGTGTTCTTGTTCTATATTTCCGCAAGTAATTATTAATTTCTTGAAGAACAAGTTGTTGGGTTTTGTAGGGTAAAACGCAGCGGAAAAATAATGTTAAAATAAAACAAAACGAAACCCAAACCCGAGGATCTATGAGAAACAATTTAATACAAATAGTTTAAGATTTTATCGATTAATTGTGCGAATTTGAAGCTTTGGTGAAGGTGTTGATCGTCTCCAAATCTTGAACGCAATCCAACTTGATAGTGTCTCTACGGTATCCACACGAACACCCACGAACCGTCTTACGATTCGAACAAAAAGAGTTACAGTACTAGCTATATGATCCGTATCTCTTTTCTCTATCTCTCTTAACTCTAGTATCTCTCTTATAAGTGGCTACGTAAAACGTTAGTTAGAGAGAATTGCTGATATATCATATATATAGCCTTTTATAGAGTAATTCCAAAACCTAATCTAATTAGGAGAATTATAATCTGAATTTTATATTTATTAGATATATATTTAATCAAGTCTCACTTACTTAATATATATATATATATATACAAATAAATATATATTCGTATTTCCTTCCAAAGGACTCTACTTCATACAAATTACATATATATATATATATATATATATGTATATATATATATATGTATATATATATATATGTATAATTTAAAGCCATGATTTAATTAGATTAATCTTATTGATATATTAAAATCATTGACATTTAAATTATATCTCTTTGATGGATGTTCTTTGTGTGTGACCCTGTAGGTTATTATTACGTTGGCAATAATTTTAAATCATATTACAAAATTATAAACAGTGAGCGACATCTAGTAATACATCACTATTACCCAAGTAATAATAAAGTCATAGATTCGACGTTACCTTTCGTGACCAATGTTTCAATGTAACTTAATCCTTTTAACCATGATATCTAAGATTAAATTCAAGGCATGGATGTGTCATCCTCTTCATAATTTAATCTCAGTTTTCTTGATCAATGAGTAAACTATATGAAACAAATCTCTATTTGAGCATGGCCATGCATTTCATAGTTTCACTCAATCAAGAGGCCTATAGATATCACCCCTAATTTATAGGAGGGTTAAATTCCATCTACATCATTCTCATTTCTCACATAACTCATTATGCATCCAACAATCACCTTTATCGTCCACCCGGTTAAAGGTGACTTTTGATAATGTCAAAATGCATAACTCCTTATGTAGAAATGTCATGACTTCAGGTCGAAGGACCATTACATCATTGTCACTATGAGAATTACTTATGACACATAGCATAACGCTCTATGTAGAATTCTCATGGTGGGTCTGTCCAGTACTACGTTCTCTAACATGTACCTATGTATCAACTTAATATATCTCGTATATATTTATGACCAATGAGATATGGCCATCAGTTAATCCACATACTAGTCTCAATGTATTATTGTTGTCCCACTGACAATGATACTCGACTAGGGACATTTAAGAATAATGATACATTACATACTTATATGATCTCATATTCAAGTCACATACTTGAATCCATATAATTAGTATCATTCTTCTAAGGACATTTATTATGTTAACATGTATATAACGTAGTAAATAAAACATAATAAAAGAAATTATCATTTAACCAAAACATATCATAAATATAGTGTCACAATCATTACATAATTGGTCACTAGGGCATACACTCTAACACAAGTAATCGAAAAGAATTCAAAGAACTTGTATTCAACCCCCCCCCCCCCTCTACAAGTTCTCGGCTATCTCACTGGGAAAACAATTGGTATCAGAGCCTTTAATTGAATTTACTCAATTAACACGTTCCAAGAGATGGCCAACGATGAAGCAAGCAGCTCTAGCATAATGATGTATGCGGGAAGTCGTGATGGTGGTACCAGAATTCCAATTCTTAAAAGAGAAGAATATCCGATGTGGAAGCAAAAGATGTACATGCACTTAAGAGCAACAGATCCAAATTATATTGATAGGATTGAGAAGGGTCCCTATCTACCTAGGAAATTTATTCCTGCTAAATCTGTCGATGGATCTGTTGTGGCGGAACACTTTGAACTTGCTCCAGAATGTGATTACACAAACGAAGACAAGTTGCAAGTGTTGAAGGATACTAAGGTGATAAACATACTCTATAAGGGAATTGATAAAAATATGTTCACAAGCATCATCAATTACACAACATCTAAGCAAATCTGGGATACCATCAAAGTCATATGTAAAGGAACTGACCAAGTCTGAAATAACAAAATGTCATTGTTGACACAACAATATGAGTTCTTTCAAGCAAAGCCTGGTGAACCAATAACGTCAGTTTATGATAGGTTCAACACTTTGCTCAATGATTTGAAAATACTTGGGAAGTCCTATGATAATGAGGATGTCAACACCATGTTCATGAGATCTCTCCCACCAAGTTGGGATCCAAAGACTACTGCGATAAGAGAGGCTCATGACTTGGATATCCTCACACTGGACAGGCTCTATGGGAATTTAAAGACATATGAACTCAAAGTAGAGCAATGACAACGCATGCATGGCAGGGGCAAAGGAGCTGCGTTGATGGTTGAGACAAGCAAGTCTTAAGAGAAGCTTGATGATGAATTTTCCAATGCTAACTCGACTGATTAGGAAGATGAACTGGATTCTGATGATGACATGGAGGAATTCATGGCATTCATGGTCAAACAGTTCAAGAAATTTAGGGCCAGCAGGAAAGGAAGAAAATCATCAAGGAAGCCTAACCCTAAACGTGAAGGTCAAAAAGTCATCTTTGACTTAAAGAAAATAAGATGTTACAACTGTGAAGGGTTAGGGCACTTTGCCAATGAGTGTAGAAAGCCTAGATCTAGTGATAGATCTAAGGATGAAAAATCAAGGAAAGACTTTGTTGACAAGAAAGCTAAATCAAAGAGCAAAGCCTTGATTACAGAGGGTAAAGATTGGATTGACAGCGACTCTGATGAAGAAGTTGTCAACTTTGCCCTAATGGCTCGAAGTGACGAGTCAAGTGATTCTACAAAGGTATGTGATGCAACTCAAAATTTTAATGTGCTTGATTTACTTGACACATCTAGCATTGAAAGCATACAAAAAGATATGTCTGATTTGCATGTTAGTTTTAGATCTTTAACTATTGAACATACCAATGTAAAAGAATCACGTGACATTCTCTTGAAAAGAAACAAGTTTCATGAAGAGAGATTGACACAATTTGACACTATCAAGTCTGACTTAAACAAAGCTCATCATATGATTGATGCTTTGAAAAAGAGGGAATATTACTTAGTATAGCAACTTGAAAATGCTCAAGCTAAGAATACTTCCTCTAAAAAGTTGACAGACTTGGTAGAGTGTCAAACAATAGTTCAAAAATCTGGACTAGGTTATGATGAAAATCTAGACAAGAGTTCGAATTTAGATGATCTATTTGAGCCTGCAAACTCCTCAACTAGTAAGTCAGATATTTTAAAAAGAATTAATTTTGTCTCTCCTGTTATTGAACCCAAAATTATCAACACTCAATATCAACAAGTAACTGCAATATCAGAAATTGATCAAAAGACAGTAAATGTTGTTGATAAGAGTAAAAATAAAAGATTAAATATTGGGTTCATGACAAAGACAGAGTTAAGTAAAAAATTGGAAAATCTTCCAGATAAAATGGCTGAAAAATCAGTGGAGTTAAGCAGAAATAAGAAAAATAAGAACGGAAAAATTGGCATTAATAAATATACAAATTATGCTAGAATGCCTGATACTCCTAGAAAGACATGTCATGTATGTGGTAACCCTAACCACATAGCTGTTAACTATAGGAGCAAAAATAAAATTCCTATAACTGAGACTGCATCTTCAAAGAGAATAAAAGATAAATCACCTGTAAAAAGGTTAAATAATCTTTGTACTAACAATGAAAACCCTAAGCTTGGCAGTCTCTGTGAGAACCCGAAAAAATTTTAAATGCATTCTATAATAAGAAATAATTTATTTTGTGTTATTATATTTTTACATGGAGGTTAGTCTTTTAAATATGAATGATAAATTCATATCTATAATGAAAATTTTTATGATGATGTGATATCCGTGATGATGAGGTTAAGTTCCTTAAAAAGGTATCAAAAAGGGGATTAGCAAATCTCATATAAGATTATATTGAACATCAAGAAGGAAGAGGAGAGGGTTACGTGGGATTTGTGATTACGTGTTTGATTAGAAACTGTTTAGGTGGCTAAGTTTTCATGCATGTAGGACAGCAGCTGGTTGCTACCAAGAAGTCATGATGAATAGCCGTTTTACCGTCCAAATTAACCAATCGTTTTATTCTAATGCGTAACCTTAGTTCACTGCTCTTGAACTCTATAAATACCTCATTCGTGATGAAATTTTAACTATTTTACCAAAATTTCTCTTTTAAAGAGTTTCGCTTAAATATATCATCTCCATAAATTTACAAGTTCTTCTTTCAGAAAAATTATTCTTAGACCAGCTTTGATCTCACTCTTAAGAACGAAGAGGTAAGAACCTGGAACTCTACCTAGTTTTTTTTATGCATAGTATCAAAGATTTATGCTAAGATTAATATTCTTTGCATCTTCGTGAGACATCATAGGTTGAGTTTGAGCATGATAGGTCGTCCATCGTAACAGAAGCAAGCTCTAATGCTAATCTCTAATGAGATGATGTTAATCTCTAATGAGATGCTGTTAGTCTCTGACGAGATATTCGTAATCTCTGATGAGATATTCTGTTAATCTCTAATGATGACGTCAGCTTTAGTCTCCGATAGGCTAAAGTTTAGTCCCCAATGACGTCATTAGTCTCCGACAGGTTATTTACTCTCAGAAGACGTCAGCTTTAGTCTCCAACAGGCTAAAGTTTAGTCTCTGATGACGTCATCAGTCTCTGGTGAGCCATTTAGAACTCGATGACGTCAGCCTTAGTCTCCGATAGGGTTAAGATGATGTCATCAATCTCTGATGAGTTATTTAGTCCCGATGACGTCAGCCTTAGTCTCTGATAGGGTTAAGATGACGTCATCAATCTCTGATGAGTTATTTAGTCTCTGATGACGCCAGCCTTAGTCTCCGATAGGCTAAATTCAGTCTTTGATGACGTCATCAATAGTCTCTGATGAAGGAAATTTCGTAGTCTCTGATGAAGGAATTATTAGTCTCCGATGGAGGAATTTCCTAGTCTCTGCTGAGATATTCTTAGTCTCTGATGAGATATTATTAGTCTTTGATGGCTAAAGATATCAGTCCCTGACGAGTTTAATAATGAGAAAATTATTCCCCGACGCATAGTCTGTTATCAAGACTATAAAACATTATTTTCTTAAAATTATTTTATGATGTTATTCTTTAAAACAGTAAAGTCTAAGGACATCACATACATATTTTCTTTCATAAATTCTTATTAAGGTATTAAAATATTACTTGTATAATTTACAGAATCTTCACTCACGAGTAATTTGAGTTTGATTTTGTGCTAAGGACTGAGGCAAGTATATTCACAATCTTATGTTTATTGCAAGTTGATGCAAGTATATTCTTACTCTTTTGCTTATTTCAGTTAAGCGCATGATCAATTGATTCGACATGCGTACAAAATTATGACATTTAAATCTAAATTTCCTTGCGAAACAGAATGCTATGCTTTAATTTCCGCTAGCATGATATGAATAAAAGTGCATGGATATACAAAAGTTTTGCTCTTTCAGCTTTTTTTTTTAATATTATATCTGTGCAATAAATAAGAATGCTATGTTCCTTAAATGGTGATGCCACATGAATGGTTAGAGGAAAGGAAAGGTGCTGATTTGTTCTTCACCTGACCAAGAGGAATTTTATGTGACTACGTACGTTCACACAAGGAGGGATCATACGGGCACAGTTAGGCCAGTTGTATACCGTATGGTTAGTAGATCCAGCGGTTTTAGCCCCGATGGATATTTTTACTTCAAGGAAGTTATGCTTTGTTTTAAGAAGGATTACACAATTGTTTATCATCAGTAATCCTAAAGATTCCTTAAAGATTTCTGAGGCATTAGTATTGTTTCACCAAGCCTCTCAACAGAATTGAATCTTTTGAAACATTCCAGATTTGCCTTTCCAAATTTATTTATATACTTGCTGGGCGTGAACCGCTCATTCTTGTTGAACTTTAATATCTTGCAGGGCAGAATATTAAGGTTGAGCCCTCTGATAAGGGAAAGACAAAGATGATCAGTTACTGAGTAGGGCAAACTCTTTGTAGTGCCGATAAGAAAGGAAGGAAAGAAGAGGATCCGAAAGTGATGTTTTGTATTATAGTATAGAGATAGACTAGCTTCCGCTGAAAATCTAATATTTTGGGTTGTAATAACTCTTTAATATCGTTTCTTTCAGTAATTATTATATGAATGGATGTGTGGTTATCTTTTCCTTCTTTTGACAAAGCCCTGATCCAGTGAGGGATTTTGGGGTCATCACAGACTCTCACAAACAAGTAGCAAGACTAATGATTGTCCAATTAAAGTCAAAACTGCTAAAAGACAATCAACTCAATCTGAGTCAAGTCTTGAGTCTACAACTAGTGAGAAAGGACCCAAGAAAGTCTGGGTTCCAAAAGTCTCAAACTAGTTACTCTCTACTGTGTAGGGCAAAAAGAAGAAAACATGGTACTTGGACAGTGGTTGTTCAAGGCACATGACTGGAGATAAGTCCCTGCTAAAACAGTATGAAGAGAAAAGTGGCCCAAAAGTCACTTTTGGAGATGACAGCAAAGGCCATACGAGGGGATATGGCAGTGTTGAACATGGAGATGTCATCTTCACTAAAGTAGCACTAGTTGATGGCTTAAAGCATAATTTATTAAGTGTGAGTCAACTATGTGATAAGGGATTCGATGTCATCTTCAAAGAAGATGAATGCTTTGTGTGTGACAAAGAATCAGGGAATGTGATCTTGACAGGAAAAAGAAAAGGAAATTTGTACATTGCAAATCTTATTTCTTTTACTAATCAAATCACATGTCTCTATAGCAAAGCTTCAACTGATGAAAGTTGGCTTTGGCACAAGAAGCTTTCCCACTTGAATTTCAAGAACATAAACAAGCTTGTGAGGAAAGGACTGGTAGCTGGCATTCCACAATTGGAATTTACACAAGATGGAGTGTGTGATTCATGCCAGAAAGGGAAACAAAGGAGTGTATCATTCAAGAGCAAACCAGCAACATCAATCACTGACCCACTATAGTTGTTACACATGGATTTATTTGGTCAAGTGAATGTGATGACAATCTTAAGAAATAGATATGCTTTGGTTATTGTGGATGATCACACGAGGTATACTTGGGTAAAATACCTCCATACAAAAGATGAAGCTGCTCAGTTGATAATTGTCATATCAAAAAGATAGAAACTGAGTCAGGAAAAACAGTAAGGGTAATAAGGAGCGATAGAGGAACAAAATTCAAGAATTCCCAAGTTATTGAATTCTGCACTGAAAAAGGAATAACTCATCAAGTTGTTGAGAGGAAAAATAGGACCCTTATTGAAGCAGCAAGGACTATGTTACAAGAGGCTAAGCTTCCCACATATTTTTGGGAGGAAGCTATAAGCACTGCTTGCTTTACACAGAATAGATCCTTGATAAACAAAGGATACAACAAAACACCTTATGAATTAATGACTGGGAGAAAACCAACTCTCAAGTTTTTACATGTGTTTGGTTATAAGTGCTTTGTACTGAGAGACTAATCAGAAACAAGAGGAAAATTTAACAACAAGTTGGATGAGGCAATCTTCTTAGGTTATTCTTTATCAAGTAAAGCATACAAAGTATATAATCTAAGATCAAAGGTCATTATGGAATCAATTCAAGTTGTATTTGATGATAAAAAGATTCCAAGAATGATTGGACAAAGATTGCATGAACCTCTCAGTTTTGAGAATGAATTGGATGCATGGGAATATCCATCAGAGATTACTGAAAAACCCTAAGATAGCAATGATCCCTACATAATTGAGGGGGAGTTAACTGTTGTGCATGAAGTACCAAGAACTAATACTCTATCAGAGACTAGAGTATTAGATGAAACTCAAGAGACTGGTGACATTAGTATTTCATCGGAGACTAATGGTTCACCAGAGACTAGAGTCACTAATGCACAATCTGAGACTATAGAGATAAACAGCTCAGGGGGAGCTAATAATAAAGGAGTCAATAGTTTAGGGGGAGCAGTCTCTGATCATGAAGCTAGATTGGATAACATCAATCTAGAAAATGAAGCCTCCACTTCAAGGTCAAATCTGTCACGTGCAATTCCATGGTTGAGAGACCACACACTAGATTTGATAATTGGAAGTCTAGAGGATGGAGTCAAGACTAGAAGTGCAACTCAAAATGAATGTTTATATCTCAGTTTTCTCTCAAAAATTGAGCCAAAGAAAATTGAGGAAGCACTTCAAGATCCTGACTGGATAATTGTCATGCAAGAGGAGCTAAACCAATTCACTCGAAACAAAGTCTGGAGACTAGTACCCAAACCAAGGAATAGATCAATAATTGGTGCCAAGTTGGTCTTCAGAAATAAATTAGATGAAACTGGTACAATTACAAGAAATAAAGCAAGACTAGTTGCAAAAGGATATTCTCAAGAAGAAGGAATAGATTATGATGAAACTTTTGCACCAGTAGCAAGACTTGAAGCAATCAGAATCTTCTTGGCTTTTGTAGCCTACAAGAACTTCAAGGTCTACCATATGGATGTCAAAAGTGCTTTCTTGAATGGAAAATTGGAAGAGGAAGTCTATGTTTGCCAACCCCCAGGTTTTGTGGACTCCAAATTTCCAAATCATGTCTACAGGTTAGACAAAGCACTTTATGGCTTAAAACAAGCACCAAGAGCCTGGTATGATACCCTATCCCAATTTTTACTTGAAAATAAATTTGTTAGAGGTATCATATATAAAACTTTATTTTATAGAAAGCAAGGCTCTGACATTATATTGGTGAAAATATATGTAGATGATATTATATTTGGGTCTACAAATGAAAAACTTTGTGAAAAATTTTCAAAACTTATGCAGTCTATATATGAAATGAGTCACATTTGATTGCTGTAAAAAGGATACTCAGATATCTAAAGGGTACCCCAAACCTTGGTTTATGGTATCCCAAAGAATCCGATTTTAAACTAATTGGTTATTCAGATGTTGACTATGCAGGTTGCAAGCTTGATAGGAAAAGCACAAGTGGAAGCTGCCAACTTCTTGGAGGCAGACTTGTTTATTGGTTTAGCAAGAAACAAAATTCAGTTTCTACTTCAACAGCAGAAGCTGTATACATCGCAGCTAGGAGTTATTGTGCTCAAATCCTATGGATCAAGAATCAACTCCTAGACTATGGTATGTCATTATCTAAAATTCCTATCTTTTGTGATAATACTAGTGCCATAGCAATAACAGAAAATCCAGTGCAACATTCAAGAACAAAACACATAGATATTAGATATCACTTCATAAGAGAACATGTAAGTGAAGGTAATATCGAATTACACTGGGTAACTACTGATAAACAACTTGCAGACATATTCACAAAACCTTTAGATGAATCTACCTTTTCTAGATTAGTTTTTGAATTAGGAATGTTGAATTATGCCTCTAAATATTGATTAAATTTTGAAAACAAGTTGTTTAGCTGTGAGTATCTAGAAATTTTATTTCTGCAATTGAAGCTTTTCTTTGTGAACAGAATTTTTAGAAGCTAGAATTAAATTTCTGGAATGTAGCTGTTATCAAATAACAGAATTTATGAAGCTAATAATCATTAAATTTATTGTTGGAAATATTTTGAAAGCTTAAGAGAAAGAGACTATCTTAGTCCCTGATAGTGTTTTTAATTAGTCCCCGACTAAATTAAAAATTAAACTATCGGAGACTAACTAGTCCCCGACAGTTGTTTTTAATTAGTCTCCGATTGAATTAAAAATTGAACTATCGGAGACTAACTAGTCCCCGACAGTTGCTTTTAATTAGTCCCCGACTGAATTAAAAATTAAACTATCGGAGACTAACTAGTCCCCGACAGTTGTTTTTAATTAGTCCCCGACTGACTTAAAAATTAAACTATCGGAGACTACCTTAGTCCCTGACGTCGTTTTTGGTTAGTCTCTAACTCAATCAAAATGAACTATCGGAGACTAATTGGGTCCAGTCTTTTATGCGTGAACTTATCAGAGATTAGGGCAATCTTCGATCGAGGGTAATCTTGTAGTTATCCTACCCACGATCAAAAATGGTTCACTATCTTTAGAATTGCAAACGTTTCTAATACTTTGCTAAAAGTAAAATCAAACACATCTACAATCACAATTTCTCAAAGCTTTGAAATTATTTTCTCTTTGCAAATTCTCTGCAATTTAACCCTTTTTCAAAGTTTCTTCAAAGTTCACAGATCTCTTCCAATGGCCGTTAAAACAGTCTGTTTCCAGTTTGGAGATTTCGATTTCATTAAGACTAACCATGCAGGGGTGGCTAACAAGCATGAATTTGAAGTCCAGTACCACCACTTCGTGGATTTTTTTCAAAACTCCACACTAACCTACGCCATTTATGAAGCTCCCGTCCAAGCCGCTGAAGTCATCACGGCTATGTGGACCACTGCAACCATCTAGGATGAGAATACTGACTCTCCTGTGGTAAGTTTAAGGTATGATAACACTGTTTATAATATCGACCATACCGTTGTTAATAATGCTTTACACTTACCTATATACGAAAACTTTGACTCCCTTGCCTCTGATGAGGAACTTCTTTCTATGTTTAAAAACTTACATTATTCTGCTGAAATTGGTTCTGTTGGGTCTATTACTCGACCCCATCTAAGGCAAGAGTGGTCATTGTTCTTTGATATAATAACTAAAGCATTTACTTCAAACTACAGTGGCTATGATGCTATCACTACACTCACATAACAAATTGCTTTTAGTGTGTTGTATGATAGACATCTAAACATTGGGCTTTTAATTCTACAAAACCTTTTGGTAAAACTGAAATCTGGTAATAAAAATAAAATTTATTATGCTAGGTTTTTGATGATGATTGCTTATTATCTAATCCCTAACCTTAATATTACTGGATTGCAAGTTGTACCAACTGTTTTGCAGAGTAAAAGAATTTTTACTGATGTGAAGCATAAATCTGCAAAAGGTAAAGGTTCCCTTCTTTTTCCCTCCTGTCATGAGATCTATTCTCATTGACAGGCTTCCAAATCTTTATTCTTTGCAATTCTTTGAGGATATTGAAAGCCAAAACCCCATCAATCCTCCAAACACTTCACAACAACAATCCATAGCCCCCTCCACAGTTTCCCAAAAGACTGTGGTTGTAAAAACAAAGACAGCCAAGAAGCTCCCAATAAAAAGAAAAATAATTAAGGGAGTGAGGATGAGGGAGAACAAGAAGCTGAAGTACCACTTCAGAGAAAGAAGAGATTAATAACCCTTAGCCAAAAGCAATCCATTGCTTCCTAACAAGCAATGGAGGTTATAAGGAAAAACAGTGAACTGTCACCATCCTCCCAAAAGGATGTTGACATTGAAGAAAGTTCCCAACCAGGAACACACTGTAGAAAATACAAGAAAAGAGTGACACAAGGAGTGCACACATAGAGTCATCACTTGATGTTCCTCAATTTTCAATGTCTAAGGAACAGCTAACACTCCACACTATACATTCTTCTCCTTCTTCTCCCACACTTGATTCTTTTGATATTTATGATATAAATCTTCTTGATTTTTCCCAAGAGGAGCCAACACTCGAGACAAGCTCTCACACACATTCCATGGATAGATCCCTAGCCCAAGATATACAAAGGGAACCCCCTATCCATGCAGTCACCAGTACTTCTCAAACCCCCACTTCTGTAAAACAAAGTGCACCTATCCATATGAGTGAGGATGTGAGAATAAATAGTGAGAGTCAGGCTCCTGACCTGGAAAAAGGAGAGGATATACACATACAAGAGAGTCAAGCTTTAGAAAGCTTAGAAAAAGGAGAGCAAGAAAAGCTGGGTGCCCAACCCCAGGCAAAAGGAGAGGGTGTGAGCAAGGATGAGATCCTTGAACAAAATAAACGAGAGAAATTTTCAGCAGGTGCATTTTTACAACCTGTTGAAACCAGCTCACAAGAAGCTCAAGTTTCTTCTGCTCCCTCCACAAATATCCAAAAAGAAGAAACTGGGAACAGTTCAGGCACAGGGGATACAGCCTTAAATATTATTTATGAGATGTCCAATGCTAATTTTGAGATGTTATATGGTCTACAACAAAGACAAGACCACATTTCTGCATTGAAGACACAACTTGCAGATGAACCTGTGCACGAAGAAGCTCCAGAGATAAATGTTGATGAATGGTTGGATGCCACCTATTCCAACACACTGGAGGAAGCAGCCGCCCATTTAAGGCAGGATTATGTGACCAACATAGGGTCAACTGCCTCTGCATCATCAGTGAAAGACATTCTTGAAGAAGTAACCAAGGTGGATAAGAAACATACAAAGTTTCACCACTATTTGGTTACTGGAATAAATGGTGCAGTGAAGAAACTGGAGGAAAGGATGGAGTTAGAGACAGAAAAAATAAGAAGGTGCTATGAAGGACACTTGCCAAGGAGGACTGTCACTGCAATTGATACATTAATCAAAGATAAGTCCAAGATTGACAGTCCACTTTAAGCCCTAGAAGCCAATATCCAACTTCTGATCCAAAAATAAGACAGAATGGAGCAGCTATTGCTACAGGCAATTCCACACTTGGCCACCTCCTCCTATCCTAAAGATGCTGATGTCAAAAAGGGGGAGAGTGGTCAACATATCAAACTTGTACTAAAACAACAATTAAAACCTGTTCCAATTCAAATACCTGCTCCATCAAAACTTCCAAGCTCTGATGAGCTACAAGTAATGATGGACAGGATATTGAAAAAGCATGCAGATCTTCAAGCAGCAACAACAAAGTCAATAAAGTCAACAACAACACAACTTCTAACAACAGCAACAATAGCAACAACAACAACAACAGTTTCTCCTTCTTACTCTGCACAAGCCCCTACAATCAAAGACAAAGGCAAGGGGGTTATGGTTGAAGATTCAAAGAAGAAAACCACTATTCCACCAGGACAGCCCAAGCTACTGGGGGATGCCATGAAGACAGCTCACTTTCCCACTCCAGTTGAACTGATAGTGGATGGGAAAGTGGAGTTGGTCTATCCTCAAGAGTAGAAATTGATAGAAGTTGATGCTCTGTTAGCTCAGAAACTTCAAGAGGAGGAGGATATGGCAGCAAAAAGGGAGGAAGAGGAGGCAAAGAAAAAGAAAATCTATACAAGGAGATCAAGTGCACAGAAAGCAGCCATAACCAAGAAGAAAAATAAAGAGATGGAAGAGGCTGAGAAGAAATCTAAAAGGAAACCTTTAATCCAGGAATCTACAAAGAAACCTGTGATCAAAGCACTTATAAAGAAGCCTATCTCTCAAGATCCTCCAAGGTCAACTGAGACTACTTTGGTGGCTGTGAGTGGACCAACAAAGCCATAAACAGTTTCATCAAAGAAGTCTTACAAGGTTGAAATGGCTAGTACAGAAGAAATCATCAAAGCCCTAAAGAAAACCACAAAGAAGATTGATCTGATAAAAGGTAAAAATAACAAAGATTTTCTCCATGTCTTTTTGAAAGATGGAGAGTCTTTGAAATTTGAGAAGCCAGCCTTAGAGGGACAAACTAAAGAAAATCTGGAGTGGTTGCTGATTGTTGTGCTTGAGACTTCTAATCTCAACATGGATCTTCGAAGCCAGATTCAAAAGGTAATGAAGGTGAAGCATAAGGTGGATACAGTTCCGGAAGCTAATCCTAAACCTCTAGGATTATGGTATGAGACTTTCCATGGAGAAAAAGTTTTCTTCAACTACAACAGAGACATTAATAGTGTCAGTGAGAAACACATCGAAGGCTTTATTAGTCTACTCAAGGATGCTAAAGAAGAAATTGAATTGATACTGAAAAAGCTGTTGATAGACAGACTGGAGTTAATGAGGAGAAATAGAAAAGAAAGGCTGGAGTTGTTGAAGAAAAAATAAAAGGTAAACTGTTGTTGTTTTCCCAATGAGATGCCGAGAACTTGTAGAAGGGGGGTTGAATACAAGTTCTTTGAAATCTTTTTGAATTACTTGTTCTGTAAGAAATTAACTTTTCTTGCGGAATATAAAGAACAAGAACACAAATCAATTTATAAACAATTGCTTTGTTGATTTACAATTGAATACAAATCCTAACAATTACAATAATGTAATCGTCAGCTTCTTTTCTATTCTGTATAGGAAAAGATACAAAAACTATGAAAAACCTATATAGCTTCGAAGATACAATTTTCTGTAAACCTAATTACAGCTTCTATCACACCACTGAATTACTATTGACTCAGTTCCTTATTCTGAACAAAATTCAGCTTCCTTATTCGAATTAAATATAATCTTTCCTTTTTGATAGGAACAGATTTCTGGTTAGTTTCCTTACCAGCTACGTCTTCAATAATATTTTACTTTACGTGGAAGACATTCCTTTTTAATTCGAACTCTATATCTTTCAGGAAATAAATCATGATTAGTCCCTGATGCTTCATCTTTAGTCTCTGGTGACGTCATTACTAGTCTCTGGTGCATTTAGTCCCTGATGACATCAGCTTGTGTAGTCTCTGATAGGATTGTTTAGTCTCTAATGCGTTAAGGCTCTCCGATGCTTTTAACTTTAGTCTCCGATGACGTAAGCTTTAGTCTCCGACTCCTTTAGACTTAATCTCTGATGACTTAAGTCTTAGTCTCCGATAGGCAAAATTAGTCTCCGACAGATAAAATCTTTTTAGTCTCTGACCAATTCTCCTAGTCTCCGACAAGCCTTTTTGCAAATTCTAACGGATCAAATACACATCTTGATTTTCTGAAGCTTCGATACATCATTCCAGCAGTTACTTACAAATATGAAATAATTTTATCTCTTTACAAATAATGAATAAATTACAAACAAAGAGATAACTGCTAGCTACAAAACTTCAGTGTTACTAATTAACACTTTCTATACATTTGTACTCTAAGTAATATAAAGACAATCATCATCAAATGTTCTAAAACCTAACAATCTCCCCCTAATTATGAATATCAGAATGATAAGCATAATTTCAAGGTTGATGATGATGTCAAAACTCAATATTACAATTACTTAGAAAAAGAATAAAGAATTTCTAACTACAAATGTATTCTGAACTAAGATCTTTGATCTGTTGTTCAGCTTCCACCAAGACTCAGGTTTAAATCCTATAAGTCTAGCTTCAATAATAAAAAAAATTACAACTTATTTCAACAAACAACTTCAACACAACAATTTTACCTCATTTTTTTCTTCAACAACTCCAGCCGTTCTTTTTTGTTTTTCCTCAGCAACTCCAGCCTATTTTTCAACAGATTTTTCAATACAAGCTCAATTTCTTCTTCAGCATCTTTGAGGAGAGTAAGAAATCCTTTAATGTGCCTCTCACTGATACTGTTAATGTCTCTGTTGTAGTCAAAGAAAACCTTCTCTCCATGAAAAGTCTCATACCATAATCCCAAAGGCTTAGACTTAGCTTCCGGTACTGAATCCACCTTATGCTCCATCTTCATCACCTTCTGAATTTGGCTTCGAAGTTTCATGTTGAGATTAGAAGTCTCAAGCACAACAGTCAACAACCACTCCAGATCTTCTTTATTCTGTCCCTCCAAGGCTGGCTTTTCGAACTTCAAAGACTCTCCATCTTTTAAAAAGACATGGAGAAGCTCTTCATTGTTTTTACCCTTGATAAGATCAATCTTCTTTGTACTTTTCTTCAGGGCCTTGATTATTTCTTCAGTGCTAGCC
Source organism: Centella asiatica (assembly GCA_014636745.2). NCBI lineage: Eukaryota > Viridiplantae > Streptophyta > Magnoliopsida > Apiales > Apiaceae > Centella > Centella asiatica. The sequence continues at coordinate 59,710,581 of CM025786.1, forward strand.
ATTTCAACCTTATAGGACTTCCTTGATGAAACTGTTCGTGGTTTTGTTGATCCACTTACAGCCACCAAGGCCGTCTCGATTGACCTTGGAGGATCTTGAGAGGTAGGCTTCTTAATGGTTGCCTTGATCACAGGTTTCTTTGCAGATTCCTGGACCAAAGGTTTCCTCCTTGACTTTCTTTCTGCCTCTTCCATCTCTTTATTTTTCTTTTTGGTAATGGCTGCCTTCTGTGCACTTGATCTCCTTGTTGAAGTTTTCTTCTTCTTTGCCTCCTCCTCCTCCCTTGCTACTGCCATGTCCTCCTCCTCTTGAAGTTTCTGAGCTAATAATGCATCAGAATCTATTAATCTTTGATCACGAGGATTGACTAACTCAACTTTCCCTTCCACTTCAATTTCAATAGGAGTAGGAAAGTGAGCAGTCTTCATGGCATCCCCCAACAGCTTAGGTTGTCCTGGTTGAGTTGAAATCTTTTTCTTTGGTTCCTCAACCATGACTCCCTTGCCTTTGTCTTTTGATTTTAGGGCTTGTGCAGAGGAAGAAGGAAAAGTTGTTGTTGTTGCTGTTGTTGTTGTTGTTGTTGGAATTGTTGTTGTTGTTGTTGCTGTTGCTGCAATATCAGAATGCTTCTTTAGGATACTGTCCAACATTGCTTGCAATTCTGCATCAAGGACAGAACCAGACTTGTGTGAATGTACAGGAGCAGTTTTGAATGGACCACTCTCCCCCTTTTTGACATCAGCATCTTGGGGTTTAGAGGAGGTGGTCAGTGTTGGAATTGCCTGTAGCAAAAGTTGTTCCATTCGATCTTGCTTTTGGATCAGGAGTTGGATATTTGCTTTGAGGGCTTGAAGGCGACTGTCAGTCTTGGACTTATCTTTGACTAATGAATCAATTGTTGTGACAATCCTCCTTGGCAAGTGTCCTTCATAGCACCTTCTAATCTTGTCTGTCTCCAACTCCATCCTTTCCTTCATTTGTTGCACTGCACCATTGATGCCAGTAACCAAGAAGTGGTGAAATTTTGTGTGTTTCTTATCTACCTTGGTTACTTCTTCAAGAATGTCCTTCACGGATGGTGCAGTAGCAGTTGACCCTATGTTGGTCACATAGTCCTGCCTCAACTGGGCGGCTGCTTCCTCCAGAGTGTTGGCATAAGAGGCATCAAGCCATTCATCAACATTATTCTCTGGAGCTTCTTCAGGCACAGGTTCATCTGCTAGGCTTGTCTTCAATGCAGAAATATGATCTTGTCTCTGTTGTAGACCATATAACTCTTCAAAATCAGCAATGGACATCTCAGATATGACTTGTAAAGCTGCATCCCCTGTGCTTGATCTAATCTCTGGTTCTTTTGTTTGGATATTGATGGAGGGAGCAAAAGAAACCTGAGCTGCTTGTGAGCTGGTTTCAGCAGGTTGTAAAAATATACCTGCTGAAAATTTCTCTCTTTTCTTTTGTTCAAGGATCTCATCCTTGCTCACACCTTCTCCTTTTGCCTAGGGCTGGGCACCCAGCTTCTCTTTCTCTCCTTTTTCCAAGCTATCTAAAGCTTAACTCTCTTGTATGTGTATGGTCTCTCCTTTTTCCAGGGCAGGAGCCTGACTCTCACTAATTATTCTCACAACCTCACTCATATGGATGGTGTCACTCTGTCCTACAGAAGTGGGGGTTTGAGAAGTGCTTGTGATAGCATGGATAGTGGGTTCCCTTTGTTTATCTTGGGCTAGGGTTCTATCCATGGAATCTGTTTGAGAGCTTGTCTCGATTATTGGCTCCTCTTGGGAAAAATCAAGAGAATCAATCATATTTATATCAAAAAAATCAAGAGTGGGAGAAAAAGGAGAAGAATGTATAGTGGGGAGTGTTGGTTGTTCCTCAGATATTGAAAATTGAGGAACATCAAATGATGACTCTGTGTGTGCACTCCTTGTGTCACTCTTTTCTTTTATTATCTCTCTTTGGGTTTCCTCTTGTTGGTGAACAAGAGGTTGTGCAGACTCTATACAGTCTGTTCCTGGTTGGGAACTTTCTTCAATGTCAACATCCTTTTGGGAGGTTGGTGACAGTTCACTGTCTGTCCTTATAACCTCCAATGCTTTTTGAGAAGCACTGGATTGGGCTTGGCTAGGGGTTATAACTATCTTCTTTCTCTGAAGTGGAACTTCAGCTTCTGGTTCTCCCTCATCCTCACTTGCTCCCTCAATTATTTTTCTTTTAATTGGGAGTTTTGTGATTGTCTTTGGTTTTACAACCACAGTCTGTTGAGAGACTGTGGAGGGGGCTATGGACAATTGATGTGAAGTGGTTGGAGGATTAATGGGGGTTTGGCTTTCAATATCCTCAAAAAATTGCAAAGAATAAAGATTTGGAAGCCTGTCAATGAGAATAGATCTCATGACAGGAGGAAAAAATAAATGAACTCTTACCTTTGCAGATTTATGCTTCACATCTGTAAATATTCTTTTACTCTGCAAAACAGTTGGTAAAACTTGCATACCAGTAATATCAAGGTTAGGAATTAGATAATTAGCAATCATCATCAAAAACCTAGAATAATAAATTTTATTTTTACTGGTTTTAAGTTTTATCAACAAATTTTGCAGAATAAAGAGCCCAATGTTAAGATGTCTATCATACAGCACACTAAAAGAGATTTGTTGTGTGAGTGTAGTGATAGCATCATAGCCACTGCACTTAGTAGAAAATGCTTTTGTGATTATGTCAAAAAATAGTGACCACTCTTGCCTAAGATGGGGTCGTGTTATAGACCCAACAGAAGTAATTTCTGCAGAATAATGTAAATTTTTAAACACAGAAACAATTTCTTCATCAGAAGCAAGTGAGTCATAGTTTTCATGAACAGGTAAATGTAAAGCATTATTAACTACAGTATGATCTATATTATAAACAGAGTTTGCATACCTGAAACTTGCCACAGGGGAGGCAGTTTTCTCACACTGGATGGTAGCAGTGGACCAGACAGCCGTGATAACCTCAGCGGCTTGAATGGGGGCTTCGTAAATGGCATACGAAAGACTGGAGCATTGAAGGAAATCCACAAAGGGGTGGTACTGGGCTTTAAAGACATGCTTATCAGCCACCCCTGCATGGTTTGTCTTTATGATATCAAAATCTCCAAACTTGAACAGAACTATTTTAGCGGCCATTTTCAGAGATCTGTGAACTTTGGAAGAAAACTTGAAAAAAGGGTTAAATTGCAGAGTATTTGTAGAGAGAAAATAATTTCAGAGCTTGAGTGTTTGTAATTGCAAAGATGTTTGAATTTTGTTTTATCAAATTGTTTGAAACGTTTGCAATTCTTAAGGGTAGTGAACCGTTTTTGATCATGGGATAGATAACTACCATATTACCCTCGATCGGAGATTGCCCTAATCTCTGGTAAGTTCACTTGTAAGAGACTAGAAGAAGAGTAGTCTCTGATAGTGTTGACTATCGGGGACTAATGTAGTCTCTGATAATATTAACTATCGGGGACTAGTTAGTCTCTAATTGTATTAACTATCGGGGACTAGTTAGTCTCTGATAGTATTAACTATCGAGGACTAGTTAATCTCTGATAGTATTAACTATCGGGTACTAGTTAGTCTCTGATAGTATTAACTCTCGGGGACTAAGGTAGTCTCTGATAGTATTAACTATCAGGGACTAGTTA